>OW240924.1:47916362-48037585 GCA_933207985.1 Pelobates cultripes | reverse complement strand
TCAAATCTGTGTTTTTTGTATTCACATACTGCTATTTAAGGTTGGTACTCCTCGACTTATAGAAAATATAGGTGTTTTTTGGGGGACCGGATGATATCCACACAGAGTAGACCGTGCTTGGTCCCATATTTTTAGGGTAATTATAGTGGAGGGCAGAATTTTATGTGACAATAGCTCATTTTTTGCAACACCCAGAAAAGATAACAAGATTTCTTTTTTATTATCCAGTGGGACTCTGTGGTTACCCATTGGGGCGGATTGGTCATTTTATGGGCTGAAACCATGGTACTCACTACAGCCGCTTTATAATAGGCTTTAAGGTTGGGAGCCAAGACCTCCTAATCCCACCAACTGTTAAAGAAGTCTCATAGCTACTCTTACTTTTTTGTTTAGCCAAATTAATCGTACTAATATTTTTTTAGACTAGGCAGTTTTTTTGGTAAGGGTATTTTTAAGCATCGGAATAAATGCTGTAATTTTGGCAAAAGGCACAACTTCACTGCAACTATGTGCCCTATCCAGGAAATTATTTTCCCCTCCCATGTCTCGAGTGTTTCAAACTCCTGCATTATTGGTTTGTAATTATGTTGAAACTGATCTGTGGATTTTTTTGTAAACTTAATGCTCAGAGAGGTTAAGTGTGCTGATCTTCAGTCAAAGTTAAAAGATTCTTAAAGCTTGTTTATCACCTTTTCTTCTAACTCAATCCCTAAGGCTTGCGTTTTACTTGTATTTAGTTTATAAAAAGAATGAGTGCTATATTCCTGCAACTGTTTTTGTAGATTCAGGAGAGATATCAATGGCTGGAATAGTGTAAGAAGGACATCATCATTAAATAAATTTAGTTTGTATTCTTTCTCTCCTATGGTCACTTCGTAGATAGATGTGTCAGTCCTTCTTGCTGCTGCCAGTGGTTCTAATGACAAGACTTACAATAATGATGACCCCTGCCTAGTTCCATTTGAAACATCAAAGGGATCTGAAACAAAGTTTTCGTTTAAGATACGAGCTGAGGGTTGAGAGGAACTGCTGTGGAAAGACAAATCTGCTTAGGTCCACCTCCAGAAATCCCCAGTGGAGACTGTTGAAATCTTTTTCTGCATCCAATGATATCAGCAATCCCCCCTGGTGTGTTTGCCGTAAACTATATAGTGTATTCATCACTTTTCTGGTGTCTTCTGGGCCCTGCCTTTCATTCACAAAGTCCATCTTATCATCAATTTCGGTCTAGATGGGGCTTAAACGAGCACATATATTTTGGCCATTACATTTGCATCCTAGTTTTGAAAGGAAATTAACCTGAAATTGGGACATTGTGTGGCAGGTATTCCCGGCTCGGGCAAGGTAACTACATGGGCAGCCATTACCTCCCGTGGTAACTCCTTTGAGAGAAGTGTCTGAATAAATAAATTAGCTAAGTGTGTGCCTAATGATATACTCTAAGGTTTATAATACGCATTAGAAAAGCCATCATGCCAAGTTTTTAACCACCTTAACCACTTACTCCGCCATGACTGGGGCAGCCAACGAATCTCTCTGCTCCACATTCAATGTTGGTAATGGCACTGATTTTATATATCTATTTATACACTCTAAGGTAGGTTGTGGGGCAAATTCATCCTGTCTCAAGTTGTATAATTGACCATAAAATCTGGCAAAGTCATCCCCAATAGCTTTCAGGGTGAACACTTGCACTCCTGTTGGTGAGACTGTAAATTAAATCTTTTGTTGCATGTAGCGGATGGCACTGGGCTGTCCAGAGAATTACATGTGTTTGAATGCATTTGTGTAAAATAGCAAAGTTCTATGTGTTAAATGTATTGTATTCGTCTGAATGTTAGGTAGTTTCATTCCCTTAGTTTGTTCGAATGAAACTACCGAACAGTCAGACCTCCCCTGTGTGAAGTGTGCCTTCAATTACCCGTTGCAACATTGTTGCGAACGGGTAATTGACAAGCTGAGTAGCCGTCCTTTGTTCTCGGGGGTGGCCGCCATTCGGGAAACGAACACGTGGCGGCGGCCATTTTAAAACTCCCGAACAGCGGTGTTGCCGTTGAGTGTCTGGAACTCAAATTGGGCACTCAACTAGGCGAACACCGCTGAGACCTCCACAAGCCCGGTCCGTTCGGTTCCAAACTACCGAACAGCCCCTCGTTCGGTAGATAGAAACAACCAGACGAGGGGATTCAGGCGAACCCTCCCTAGTCTCTGTAGCTAGAGGCTTTCGTGCAGTTTATTCCCTGACTCCAGGACCGACCGCAGGGCCCCATCGCATGGAACCCCATTCGGCTGTTCTCTCCAGTGCGGTCGGTCATTTTATTTCCTCCATGAATTTCCCGAACCCCTGGTCTGATCTGGGTGATTTTTGGATATGTTGTTCACCCAGATCAGGGCTACCAGGGGATGTATAATTTAAAGTGGTACCCCTAAGTTTAGGGGTACATCCAGAAACGGGGGGAATTGGTGTGCTGGATAAGGGGATTATGATGCAGGCTGAGGGGAGGAGATGTGTGGGAGGTTACCAGAGCAGGATTGGCTACTTTACAAATTAATGGAAATCCCTCCCTTGCATGGGAGCAGGCTTTAAAAGGCCACTGTGTGAATAAATCTTTAGTTCTGCTCCTGATACTGTGTGTCGTCCAGTTATTGGGATTGCTGTTGGGATACTGCTGTGATACTTTGCCTGCTGGATACTCTGCCCTATGGATTCATAATGGCTTGTTCCTGAGCCTCCCTGGGATCCAAAGTGGAGATAGGCTGTGTAATACCAGCTCTCCGCTACATTGCACTCAGTAGGGGAACTACCACAGTTGCAGGGGTCGCAGCTGCCCTGTAACTGCAGTAGTTCCCCTACTGAGTGCTAGGGCTGTGAGTTCAGGGGCCCACCGGGTGGGCCATCCTGTTAAGGCCACTCGATGCTATGTATTTCCAGTGGGCCCTGTCAGCGCTATGGCGCTTTAATAGCGCGACCGGGTCCCCAGAGCTGGGATGAAGTGACTGCCCTGGTCCCTCCTCCCAGCTTATGCCGGGAGCCTCGCGGGAGGAAGAGAGGAGGGAGTCAGAGTGGGAACTCTGACTCCTATCAGGCTGAGCCACTGGACCCCAGGGAAAGTCACGCTTCTGCACCTAAATGGTAGGAAACAGGAGGGTGACTAAAACATTTTGTATATGTCTATATATGTGTGTGCTTGTATGTATGTGTGTGTGTTTGTGTATGTGTGTCTAAATGTTTCTCTGTATGTGTCTGTGTGTGTGTGTGTGTCTGTATGTCTGTGTGCCTGCATGTATGTGTGTGTGCATGCCTGTCTGTATGTATATGTGTGTATATGTCTGTCTGTAAAGAAAAGTGAGCTCTATAATGTAGACTTTGAAAAGAAGTGGGTGCTGATAATATAGCCTGTATATCTAGCTGTACTACCTATTAGATGCCCAATAAAGCACTGCCAAGCTATTACAAATGTGCTAAAAGTATTGGAGGCAAATGAGATTAATAGTTAAATTAATCTCATTTGCCTCCAATACTTTTAGCACATTTGTAATAGCTCCATCAATTCAGGATAATACCCTATGGACTTTGATATATATATATATATATATATGTTTTCCTGTTGATCCTTTAGTTATAGCTGCCGTTTCAGTCATTATCCCGGATTGTATGTACTCCTTGCTACATTTTGCATGTTTTAAAAGTAGCAACTATGAGACACTTTTGTTGCTAACCTCCACCGTATATGTGGCTGATTGACAGGACAACAGCTGTAGACAACAATATAGAAATATATATATATAAAATTAATATGTATATTTCTTTTTCTTTTCTTTCCTTTTATTTTATGGTCTATCAATTATATATAATTTGCACGATAGTACCTCTCCACTTTTTTCACTGTGCGACACTTATAGATATATCTCTCTTTTAATATAATAATATAATTAATAAAAATAAGTTTTAAACTACATATGTGTGTGTATGTCTGTATGTCTGCAAAACCCCAGTGAGCACGAGCAGCCTTTTGCGGCCACTTAAATCCCATAATCAGAGAGCAGCTTATGACTCCAGACACTATAACCAATTCAATGAGATTGAACTAAAAACTGTTTCATTTCCTATAGGGTCCCTTTAAGAGTAACACTTATGTTCCCCTACCTTTAATGACAATAATAAGTATTCTCCTGTATCTGGCATGATAAAGCAGCACTTCTGCTTTTGGAGTCTATGGATATTTAATATCAATACATCACCCAACTGAATTGACATTGTAGTTTACTTATTTACCCAGGCCTTCAGGTCCTGCTGGTGGGGGACCGTGGTATCTGCCTATCAATCTATATGGGAGAGGTTGGCACTATGAGTGGCAAAGTGACAGGGTGCTTGAAAGCACTCTATTATAGGGGTTTGGGCATATATAGGTGGATAGGTAACAATCTTACCTGCTTTTTTTACATTAAGCTATGAATTGTGGACACCATATTAGGAGTAATATAGAGTAGATACCCGTCACTGGTTAATATGCTTCAAGAATACACTCCGATGTCACAGCGTGAGATGCAGAATGAGGGTTAGAGAATTCTTGGGCTAACCCAAACAGTTAATTAATCTTTGTTACTGCCAGGAATTAAAAAACAACAGGGGGTCAATACATCATGGATCACTGGTTTTAGGAGGTCCTGAATATATTTGATCCCATCTCGTAGCTGATTTTGGAACATGTAGCCCTATTTTCAGTCTATTCAAGCACCTACACAAGTATAAATTTTATTAATTACATACCCTCCATTTAAGATCTTTTTCTACCTGTAATTTAGGGCGAGTCAGTAAGACATTTCCATGATTTTAAGGGGCTTGTGTTATTTAAAGCTGGAGTGAACTATACATAAAATCATGACCTGCATGATATTTGATGGCAGTACCTCTATTTGCATGGTTTCTGCTGGCATTGTTCCTTCAAAAACTATAGATGTCAATTAACAATTAGTTTTTGTCTTTTGTGCCCCCTAGTGGTTTTATGAGTGTTCTCTTATCGGCTGGAAATAGTATCCTGGTGATAGATTAGCATTGCCTTACAGGCTTAACAGAAATATAACTTTTTTTACTACTGTAAACTTCAGCCTCTGAGATCAAATTAAAGGGATTATCCAAGTAAAACTACAGTTAATTGTAGCACTGAATAAGAAGATTGTGTCAATATTTTTTTGTTTGTTTGTTTTTTTATGAAATTTTTTTTTTTGTATTCTACTCCAAATACCAACAAAGTAGAATCAAAACAGATGAAGGAGATAGGGTTAACAGTAACACCCCTCCGTGGCATACGTCGGCATATTTACGACAGCCTGTCAGCCTCCAACAATGTTAGACAATTAATTCCTGGTTTGTTCACCTGACTGAAGGCAGTCAAAATTTCCATACTTAAATGTGTGGTGAGACGCAAGTGGTAGCTGGGAGTTACTAAATATGGCAAATTGAGGAAGGAATAGAGAAGAAAAGATAAGGTAAGGGGGCGAATGGGATTGGAAAAACTTCTCCGCAACCCCAAGTCCCCAGTGCACTAAAACATGTTAGAGTATGCGTTTTGTGATGTTATTAAACCATAGCAAAAAAAGGAGGGATCCGCACTCTCATCACCTGTAGACCTCGGTGCACTGTACCCTGGGCTGGCAAACACCAATTCCACTGTACCCAGGGCTGACAAACTCCTAATCCATATAGTAACAGCAAAGTAGTTCAGGCACTCAAGGTCTTCATACATCAGCAGATTTATTGGAAAAACATGACAGATACAGCAACGTTTCGATCTCGTCAGGGATATTTATCAAGCTGTTTGACATTTTTCACTTCAGCTCTGCCTTGGAGTTCCGCTGCAAGTGATTCCATGCCATACATCTGCTTTTCCCTTTCTCTTCACTGCTGTAGTGTGGGAACCCAACGTTGTTTCCATGAGATTGGTATTAAGATCTTTGCAGCATTTAGAGGGTGTCTTGTTATGCTCTTGTATTTCGAGTGTTAGATGGAGTAGTACAGTTACAGGTGTGAACGTAGGAGCTTCTCACAGTATCTTTTTTCCCACTGATTTCCAGAATGAAGCAATAAATGCACAGGTCCACCATATATGGAGTAGGGGAACCTTCAGTCCCTCAGCATCATCAGCATATAGGGGAGACAATTGGAGCAAACTTATTTAGAGCCACCGCTGTTAAATACCACTGCGTAAGGAGCTTATAATTCATCTTCTGAATTTTAGAGTTTAGGGAAGACATATGTGCTGCTAGCAAAAGGCTGGTGTAAACCTTTAGGATGGGGTTTATACTACATTAAATAGAAGTCTGTATATATTGAATATTCTTCTGTCTAGATGTTCACCCATTGTTGAAAGCCTATAAGTGGTCAGAATAAGTTGTGTCTAGGGGATAGGAGCGCTGAAGTTGGTATTAACAAAACCACTAGAGGGCAGTCTGCACTCTCTCTGGGATTAGACAAGTGATCTGCAAAATGCCTTTAACCAAGCATATGTCTCTCAGATGGGGATTCCCATCTCCCCGTCTTGGTTCAAACATCTGAGGGACATACCCTTTAGTAGCTGGTGTTTTTTTATATATATATTTTTTTATAAGTGGCAGCATTGGACCCAATACTGTGATTAGCTCCATTTTAGTTCCATTTTAAAGGGCACTCCACACCAGCAGGGTCCCCCCTACCATAGGATGCTCCCAAAGACCCTAGTTGTGTTCTCCCTTGCCTCTCTATCAGGTCTGAGCCAACTAGGTCAGGGACCTCATTGCTAAGACCTTAGCTAATAATTTCAAGTCTGCGTTAAGCAGAGAGAGGGGTCTATAGCTCTTGCATAGATTTTGATCTTTCCCATATTTGTGGATAATTATTATTTTGCTAGGAGAGAGTCCATATGAAAGCTCTTTCCTTGGAGCAGGCTAGTAAATGCTTGTAGCCTATGTGGATACAGGATATCCTCAATGGTCTTATAGCAATGGAGGGGCAGACTATGTGGGCCAGGGGGTTTGTTGGTGTAGGAATACTTAACTGTAGCTTTCAATTCCTCCTCTGTTATCTCCACCTCTAAGCTGGACATTAAGTCTTTGTCTAGGGCTCTAGGTACATATCCTATCTAGATATTGTTGAGTTTTCTCCCTCCTAGTCACTAATTGTATTTTTGTTAATGAGCCCTGCAAATAATACAGGGATGCATAAAATGCCTGGAACTCGGAGCCTATTCCTTCAGGGCGGAAGCTTGTATCTCTGACACCCATGGAAATCTGGTGGAAATGGAACAATTGTTGCTACTTTTGGAACGGTCTTGCCAAGAAGTGACCACACTAATTAAAGTGCTCATAAAAGAAGGTATTGGATTTGTCAGTCGAAGTTTCTTGGCTAGTAGGGTATGTAACTGGCATCTTGCAGTCAATAACGTTATGGTCCTTGTCAGCTAACGTCAGCTTATTTGTTGTTTCCAATGTCGCGATTTGTGTCGTTATTTTCAGTACCTGTCTGTTTCACTGTTGTTTGAACTATGTACATGTTTTTTTTTACAAAATAACCTCTATTTGGCTTATGGCTATTAACTTGTGAAAAGTCCTTGGATTTCCAAATCCCTCCTAGTAGCTTTAAGATTGTAGCACTTTATCCAAGATGTCATATTTATTTATGTCCTTCTATTTGCAGACCACCTACATATATTGGATGCTGTCCTAGGCTGTGTTTCCTACTGTAAATCTTCCAGTAAAGAATGGATCAGTTGTTCCTTTAGGAATAGTGCAGCCAGTGTTTCGCATTGTAGGATTCAGATTGAAGTATTAAATCAAATATAGCATATTAAGGCCTCAATTTAATATTGTTGGATACGCTTTTCAAATGATTTAATATTTTTGGATAAACTTTTCAAATTATTTTTTCAATATGGCAAAATATCAAAACATTTAAAAAAAAAATTATATCAATATATAAAAACATTACAAAATTAAAATATTTTTCATGATATTAAATCATTTAAAAATTTACCCAGAAATATTAAATAATTTGGAAAGCTTTTAAAACATTATTATATCGAGGCCTCATTGGAGAAAATTTAAAAAGGGATTTCTCATCTCAATTTGATGACGGAAGGTAGATGTTTCTAAACATTTACCCATTTTTGTATTAGATGTCAAAGACGTCTGTTCATCCTTTGATGGATTATTTAAGATGATCCAAGGGTCATGTCAGTCCCTAACTTCAGATTTATATTATTGATTGTCTCTGCCCTTGGGTCTTGGTCTATGCTTTGGGTTTAGTATACTATGCTTGCCTTGCTTATCATATCTTTATTGCGTTTGGGTGATACGTTGAAGTTTATCAAGTTCATTTTTATGCATTTACTAAGAATTCTCTCTACTGTCACTATTCTGAAAAATATATAGTTTTTTTGTGGTGTGTGGGTCATTTATGTTTGATCCTTCCCTGCATGGTCTTAAAAGGAAATATCTCTTGGTGGCCTCCTAGTTAAACCTTTCCCTGAATTAATGCATTAAATTCCAGCAATTTACCATCCCTTTTATGTTACCTGTTCCATTCCTTTTCTTACAATGTCATTACATGGTCGTGAACCAGCTAAAATAGCTTTGTATGAGCAGCTGGAATCTACTATACAATCAGTTATGCTTTTTTCAGTTGACCCAATTTGACATTAGTAATTTAGCATTTTTTTCACAGACCTTTTATTTTCCCTTCTTCTGATGGTCTTTTTATATCTCATACACTACCTCCTCTTTAAGATTCATACAGTTGTTATTACAATCTACGTCTGCTTCTCCCCCTTCCCATCCCTTGTCCCCTCCCCCCCACATTAAGGATATGCATTGAATTAATGGAAGCAAAAACAGAGAATATGAGAACTTTTTGGGACCAGAGGAGGACTACCCGAAAAGCATGCTATTGCTTTTTTATGATATATTGTTCATTCTCTGTCTTCTCATATTCTGTGTTCTTGCTTCAATGCATTTACTTATAGTCTCAATATTTAAAATGGTAATTCGGAAGTGGACCCAATGTTCAATGTGACTAGAGGGGTATCAGCAACACCTTAGAAGGCCATAACAATAGTCTGGGTTTTTTGTATCTCTTGCTAGCATTTCAGATCCGGACTGCCCTTATGGGCAGGATCAGTCTGATGTGCAACTAGTATAGGTTTATTCTGTAATGGCACAAGTGTGCAAAAATATTTTCGAGCTCCTGTACCTACACTTACCCCTCACATGGCAGGGAGAGGTGACACTAAACTGCTTACAGACACAGCAACCAACAGACACCCCGCAAACCCACTGGCGTATACCCGCACTGACGGCTCTTCTAACATTGAACGCTACTCAATGTGTAGTAATGTTATACTACATAAGACGCAACATCCTTACTCACCTCCTGCTGCATGGAGCGAGCCAAGATACTGCCCCTATTATTCCTGAACAATAATATACACTACACTGACACTTAGCATGCATTGGAGACAGCTTCTTTGCCGCTTCCTGCTGCTTACGATATTGACTTTAGCTTGTCATTTGGACCTATGTATCTAATGTGTTTGCTACACTTATCACTGAATGTTGCAATTGCCTCACAAACGTATTGCTGTCCTGTTACATTGAAACGGTCATTATACAATCCCTGCTGTTACTGCAAAATGTTACTTGTTATAAGGATACATAGCCTGAATTATAGGAACCATGTTGGCTGCAATATGCAGCTTAATCTGTTAACATGTACCAGCCATCGAGACCTACGTGTCTAGTTTATCTGTTGCATTCTCAATTCTACTGTTGACTGCTATAACCTTGCTCAATAAACAGCTTTTTGAACCTTAAATTAATAAAAGCACCAGAGAAGTCCTTAAAAATATTTTCGAGACCTGGGGACTAACTGAAGGGCAAGCTACTGAGGTTTCCCTGAGCTTTTGCTCGTTCTCATATTCTCTGGTTTTATTGCAATGCATTTACTTAGAATCTTCCTAAGTTAAGTGGTAATCCAGACATGGGCCCTATGTTCACTGTGCCTAGAGGGATGTCAAATACACCTCGCTGACCAGGCCCAAAGAAGGCCAAAATGATCATCTGGCATTGTTATATCTCTTGTGCTGAGCATTTCAGGTCGGGACTGCCCTTCTAACTCTAATGGAATATAGTGATTAACTGTATGGTGTAAAAACCAACACCAGTCAATAAGGTGGAGCGCTCAGAGTTGAATAATTCACCCCCCTGGACTTGTGGATAACCTGACGGGGGGAATAAAAGAAAATGGTGTGGTACGTTTTGAGTGAGTGATGATATAATAGATATATATGGATTCACTCACATGGTACTGAGCCTCAACAGGACAGGCTCAGATCACTTTGGCATACGTGTTTTAGGTGACACGGAACCTTAAGATGATGACTCCTGGGTTTTCCCTTTAAAGATAAAAAACAATATCTGCTGCAGTGTGTCTGAGAATATTGGTGAGTGGAGAGAAATAAATAGAACTGCTCACCTTAATCAGAGCCTATAAACCTGGCTTTGAGTTCAGGGCCGGGCTGGCCCACCGGGATACCGGGAAATTTCCTGGTGGGACGTTGGCACCTGGGCCCGTTCAGACAGCTGGCTCTTCTGGCGGCCGCAAGGGGGGAGCTGGCTCTTCTGCTGGTCGCTCACAGGTAGCTATATTATGTGTCAGTGTGTGTGTGTGTCTGTGTCATTGTGGGTCTGTAATGGTGTGTGTCTGTGTCATAGTGTGAGTGTGTCTGTCTGTGTCATGGTGGGTGTGTGTGTGTGTCTGTGTCATGGACTGTCTGTGTCATGGTGTGTGTCTGTCTGTCATGGTGTGTGTATGTCTGTCATGGTGTGTGTGTTTAGAAATAGTGTTTTTACTCCATTTTTTTTTCCCCACGCCGTGCTGCGGGGCTGACATAGATTTTTTTTCCAGGGCTGCTGGAGTGTGATAACATGTGTGTCACTAAGGGGACACAAACCCTCCTTGCAGATATCTGGAACACTTGATGCTTTCATCCACAGGAGACGGTATAATAAAATAAAATGTATTAAAGTAAAAACTTACAATATAAAAAAACAACAGTGGTAAAATAATGCGGAAAGTCTTCAAACTTGTTGACAGTCCAAGACGCGTTTTGCCCTGTCGGCTTTCTCAATCTTGTAATGGCACAAGTGAGCTAAAACATTTTTGACACGTAAGCAGGGACTACCTAAAGTTTAAGCTGCTGAGTTTTGTGAACTTTATGGCTTCTCATATTCTCAATTTGTATTTCAATGTAGTCATGGGTTGCAAACATCCTCAGAGAGCAAAAGCATCTGCATTTACCCACCCATGCTCTTACAAACCTCTCCAAAAATATGACCCTTATTGGGTATTCAAAAAACAAAATAACATGGCATTTAGACTTCAAGGGATACACTAGGTATCAAAACTATTTTAGCTTAATGAAGCAGTTTTGGTGTATTGATGACCCTGCAGCCTCACTGCTCAATTCTCTGCCATTTAAGAGTTAAATCACTTTTGTTTCTGTTAAATCATTTTTGTTTCTGTTTATGTAGATATAACCACACTGGTTTTATTTTTAATCAGAGGTTAACTTGCTTTAGATGTTTTTATCTCCTGCTCTGTAACTTGAACTTTAATCACACACAGGAGGCTCCTGCAGGGTTTAAGATAATACATTCTAGCTTAAACAGACTGTGCAATTCAGGAAGTGTTTAGGAAGGCTGTGCAAATCACACGCACAGTGGTGTGACTAGGGCTGTATAAGCAGAATGAAATTAATTACTAAATGTCAGAGAATTGAGAAGTGAGACTGCAGGGGCGTGATCTATGCACCATAACTGGTTCATTAAGAGAAAGTTGTGTCAGCACCTATTGTGTCGCTTTAATACAATGCATTTCAAAGCCAACACCAACATTAAGGAGTGAAACACAACCCTAATTAGTGATATATATATATATAAATATATATATATATATATACGAACTAGTTCTCAGGCTTCATCACTTCATGTGCAAATAAGTACTAAATAATTATCAATATTAAGCTGAAGTATAGTATATAGCAGGGGTAGGCAACCTTTTAGCAGCACTGTGCCGATATAGGATGGTGATGTCCCGTAGCGTGCCGAATGAATGTGAGCTGTGTATGGGGGCAGC
The DNA here is from genome assembly GCA_933207985.1 of Pelobates cultripes. NCBI lineage: Eukaryota > Metazoa > Chordata > Amphibia > Anura > Pelobatidae > Pelobates > Pelobates cultripes. The sequence goes on along the minus strand of OW240924.1, from coordinate 48,025,419 downwards.
TTGTGGAATTGTGTGTGTGTGGATGGATGTATCAAATTGTGTGTTTAGTAGAGTGTGTATGTGTGGGGGCTGTTTGGGGTATTGCATGTGAGAGGCTGCACGTGGGGTTGTGTGCATGTATGTGGATTGTTAGTGGTGTTGCGTTTGTGCGGATTGTGTGTATGTTTGTGTGTGGGCTGTCCGTATTATTTGTATGAGGGGAGGGTCTTTCTGCCTTTCTGTGTATATCTAGCAGTGTGGGTGGCTTCCCTGGGTTCCAGTAGGGACCATGTTGGCCAGGTACAGTTCAAGGACCAGAGCTGCAACAACAACTGCGAGCTGCTCTACTACTGTGTGGATTCCCATTCACAAGTGCTGGAATGAAGTGCTCTGAGATCACTTCCTCTACGTGCTGCAATGCATAAATTGAGGATTGTCCTTCACCACCTCTTTGTATTAGCAGATATCTGAAGTTTTACTGGGACTCCTGATAGGCCAGAGCCTGCTCTAGTAGCCTTGAGTGCTGTGCAAAGGCACCTCGAGTGCTGTGCATGGCACTAGTGCCGTAGGTTGCCTACCCCTGGTATATAGTATACAAGGTACAATATTAATGCATCAACAATGTAATTGACCATTTGCATGAAAAAGTTTTAAATATAGAATAACACATAATTATAACTATTAAAATCCCCAAATACTGCATAGATTTAATTCGTATTACTAGGAGTGAAAGAATATGATTACATTAACATAACATTTAAGATGTCTTAAAATGTCTTCATAAATATGCACCGAAATACCAAAGACAAGGAACTTGAACATAATATTATAACTGTAATGGATTGCCAGTAGAGTTGAGTGAACCCGAACTGTAAAGTTCGGGTTTGTACCGAACATTACGTTTTTTGGACCCCGAACACGGACATATCACTGTATGTTCGGGTTGGAGTTCAGTGATTTAATGGTGCGTTCTGAAAGGCTGCAGGCAGCCAATCAACAAGCATTTGACTCGTGTGCCCTTAGAAGCCATCACAGCCATGCGTACTAATGGCATGGCTGTGATTGGCCAGTGCAGCATGTGACCCAGCCTCTATATATAAGCTGGAGTCGCATAGCGCCGCACGCACATGAAGTCTTTTTAGTGTAGGGAGAGGATGCTGCCACTGTGAGGGACAGCTTAGGAAAGAATTCTGCAAACTAGTACATTGGTGGGGTGCACTTCATATCTGAGAGTCAAATAGAAGCATCTAATAGTGCGCTTACAGCGCAGTTGTAAACATTCTTATTGTTTTGGTGCTAAACTGCTAAATAGTACATATTCGGGGTGCACTTCATAGCTGAGAGTCAAATTGAAGCATCAAAGAGTGTGCTTACAGCGCAGTTGTAAAAATTCTAATTGTTTTGGTGCTAAACTGCTAAATAGTACATTTGCGGCCTGCACTTCATATCTGAGAGTCAAATACTGCGGTTACAGCGCAATTGTAAACATTCTAATTGTTTTGGTGCTAAACTGCTAAATAGTAAATTTTGGGGCCTGCTCTTCATTTCTGAGAGTCAAATAGAAGCGTCTAATAGTGCGCTTACAGCGCAGTTTAAACATTCTTATTGTTTTGATGCTAAACTGCTAAATAGTACATTTTGGGTGTGCACTTGATATCTGAGAGTCAAATAGAAGAGTCAAATAGTGCGCTTACTGCGCAGTTGTAAACATCCTTATTTTCTGGGTGCTAAACTGCTAAATAGTGCATTTGATAAAAAAAAATTGACTATTGGCGGTTACATTGTCGCCTGACATAAACCATCTGTTAGTTTAGTCGGTGAACGCAAAGAATGAGGAGAGCGTCAAAAAGGGACGTGGCCCTGGTCGTGGTGCTGCTGGTGTTGGTGGAGCTCCTGTTGCAAGGAGAGGACATGATCGATCTGTGCCAGCTACACGCACATGTGAAACACCTTCCTCAGGTGCGAGTAGGCGACAGAACCTTCAGCGTTATTTGGTAGGCCCGAATGCCGCTCTATGAATGGTGAGGCCAGAACAAGTACAGGCAATAGAAGATTGGATGGCTGACAGTGCCTCCAGTTCCTGCACATTGTCTCCCACCTGGCCCCGTGCTGAAAGCTCAGAGTTGGCACCTGCAGCCCCTGGCCATCTATCTTTCACCTCATCCTCTTGCAAATCAGCAAAGGAGTCTGAGCCACAAGTCATGCAGCAGTCTCTTATGCTTTTTGATGACTCTGCTGGCGGGGTTTCCGTGGGCCATCCACCTAGCCCTGCCCCAGAAGTGGAAGAGATTGAGTGCACTGATGCACAACCACTCATGTGTCAGGATGTGGACATGAAAGGACCACCGCAGCATGTCTCTGATGATGACGAAACACAGGTGCCAACTACTGTGGCTTTCTGCAGTGTGCAGACCGGCAAGGAGGGCAGGGTTGAGGAGTGGGTGGAAGATGATGTAGAGGATGATGAGGTCCTAGACACCACATGGAATAAAGGTTATGAGAGTGACGTGTGCAGTTTGGAGGAAGAGGCGGTGGTCGCACAGAGGCACCAGCACAGCATAAGAGGGAGCAGGGTGCAAAAGACGATGGTACGCCTGTGCCCACCGCACCCAGGGACTGAGCACACCAAAGCCAGCTCCAGGGAGTTCCCTGGCGTGGCAGTTCTTCACACAATGTGCCACCACATCCGCCACCATCCCCAAGCATCTCCACACTGTCCCATGGAAGCGTTCAGCTGTCCATCTCCCAAACACTGGAGAGAAAGAGGAAGTACGCCCCTGCCCACCCACGATCCCTGTCCCTGAATGCCAGCATTTCAAAATTCGTGGTCTTTGAAATGCTGTCATTCCGTCTGGTGGAGACGGACAGTTTTAACAACCTGATGGCGGTGGCTGTCCCACAGTATGTGGTTCCCTGCTGCCACTACTTTTCCAGGTGAGCCATCCCTTCCCTGCACAACCAATTGGCGGACAAAATCAGGTGTGCACAGCGCAACTCCATCTGTGGCAAGGTCCACATAACCACAGATATGTGGACCAGTAAGCATGGGCATGGACACTATATATCCCTAACTGTGTGTGTGTGTGTAGGTGCAGTGTGTGTGTGTGGGCACCGTGTGTGTGAAGGCGCTGTGTGTGTAGGCACGTTGTGTTTGTGTAGGCACTGTCTGTGTGTGCAGGCAGTGTGTGTGTAAGGGTGCTGTTTGTGAGGGTGGTGTGTGTGTGTAAGGGTGCTGTGTGTGTGAGGGCACTGTGTGTGTGTGAGGGTGCTGTTAGTGTGTGTGTATGTGTAAGGGTGCTGTGTGTGTGAGGGTGCTGTGTGTGTGAGGGTCCTGTTAGTGTGAGGGTGCTGTGTGTGTAAGGGTGCTGTTAGTGTGTGTATGTGGGTGGGTGCTGTTTGTGTGTATTGTGTGGAGGTCGGGGGGGCGTTTAGTTAATATCCCCCCTCCCTTCTTACCTTATGTAGGGAGGGGGTACCGTGCTGCTGCCATCCCTGGTGGTCCAGTGGTGAGTGAACTTTAGCCCCGCAGCCTGCAGGGTAGAGTTCACTCTCGCAAGATCTGAGCGTTGCCGTGGCAGTGCTCAGATCTTGCGAGAGGAACCTGGCGGAGCTGCTGGCTAGAGCTCCCCGGGTCCTCTCCTGCCTCCCTCCATGCTGCTGTGGGCTGGTGAGGTAGATCTTTGGTCTCCCTCACTGGCCCACGGAGGGAGGCACATAGTGCGTGCCGCAGGGATTAGGGTGTGCCCAGGCACACCCGGCACACCCCGTGCGCATGCCTATGCAGAAAGACACATACACGGTTACAGGCAACATCAAACAGTCACAGGCAGACAGTCACACATACATAGTCACATGCAGTCACACACACAGTTATAGACAGACAGTTACACACACACAGTCAGTTACAGGTAGTCACACACAGTCATAGCCAGACAGTCACGCACACAGTTACAGGCAGTCATTCACATATACAGTCACTCACACACACAGTCACAAGCAGGGAGTCACACACACTTACAGTCACACACACAGTTACAGGCAGACACACACACACACAATACAGGAATGCAGTCACACACAAATACACAGTTACAGGCAGTTACGCACACACAGTTACAGGCAGACAGTTTTACACACAGAGTCACACACAGACACACAGTCACACACACAGTTACAGGCAGACAGTTACACACACAGTCAGTTACAGGTAGTCACACACAGTCATAGCCAGACAGTCACGCACACAGTTACAGGCAGACAGTCACATATACAGTCACTCACACACACAGTTACAGGCAGAGTCACACACACCTACAGTCACGCACACACACACACACACACAGTTACAGGCAGACACACACACACAAAGTTACAGGCATGCAGTCACACACAAATACACAGTTACAGGCAGTTACACACACAAACGCACACACAGTTACAGGCAGACGGTTTTACACACACACACACACACACACACACACAGACACACACGCAGACACACACACACGCAGACACACACACGCAGACACACACACGCAGACACACACACACAGATACACACTCTTACAGACAGTGGGCTGGAGGAGGAATGGATTCCCTGAAGTCCTTCCCTGAAGCCTGTGGAGAAGCAGGGAATGGGATTCCATCTTACTGCACCTCCATGTGCAGCAGTTAGCTCCGCCCCCACTTTACCTCCATGCGGCCAGTTCAGCTGCTCTTAGCGTGTGAGAGCTGTTCTGGTCGCCCGGCACCCTAACTAACATGGGGGGTACTGTGTTGCCACAGCTCCCCCAGCCCCCAGACCAGGGTTATGACACCCCCCACCCTGGTGGCACCCGGGGCGGACTGCTCCCTCTGCCCCCCCCCCTTAGTACGCCACTGATCCACTTTACTGTTTTAGGTTCTCTCAGCTTTCTCTTTTAACTCACAGGAATCAAACACACTCTCCACTCCTCCTTTGGCAGTGGAGTATACATATCTCACAAAAGAGTTTTTAAATTCAACTCATGATTAATAGAGAATATATCTGAATAATCCTAGCTGATAGTCTTTTAGAAAGGTAAACTAATGCTAAATGCAGTTCTATAAGGTTTTTATACCATTTTTAAAAACAACCAGACACACGTTATTTAATTTTATAACATGACAGGAGGCTTCATATTTGCTTAAGTCTCTCTTTACTAGAACTCCACAGCAGCAAAAAAACTCAGAGAGTAACAACCAATCAGAAAACAGTAAGGAGACCATATAACTCCCTTCTCAACATTCCATTTCCTCTTTCTTTGCTGCTCTGCATCAGTACAGGTCAGAGTACCACTGCCTCCTGCTATTATTAGTGGGTGGCTTTGGGATTTTACATATTTTACTGTATAATTGTTTGTCATTTTATTATCCATTATTATTCTTTGGGGACTGTTTTGGTTTTATGGTGTAGGCTATCTGCCTTCTCTTTCCCTCTGGGATAGTGGGGACTTGTTTCCCTTTTTCTACTCTGGGGCTCGTTTTCCCCTTAACTGTCCCCTCTCCTTCTCACCCGTTTTTCCTTCACACAGGTATTGTGCCGCTCTGGGGTTTCTGGAGGCTGGCTTGTTGCTGCTTCCTCCGATCCCCTCGAGCTCCGGGACCGCGGAGTACGTCTCCAGTGGTCCGTGTATATCTGCTCCTCTGGTCGCGGGGTGCTCGCGATCGAGCACACTACCCACCGACCGGAGCTTCCCCACGTGGCCGCCGGTCGTGGCCAGCTCAATCCGCGGACCGCGTGTGTCCGCTGGGTGGAGAAGGGAGCGCTACACGCACGCCCCTCCCCCTTCCATTAATTAGATTAGTGACTACTCGCACGTGGTGTGCTGTCCTGCAAGGGGTCCCCAATTACTAAAGACCGCGGTCTGGGGCCTAACTGTACCCTGGCGGTCTGGGAACACCCCTTGCTTTCCTGCATTTATCCCCACACTCTGTAGGGCTACTAGTGTTGTATTTTTATCAATTTTTACAGTGGATGGTGGATACTGTCTGCTTATTATATATATATACTGGGGTTATTAGTGCTGAGGGTTATTCATTGCTGAATCTCTTCTTCTGCTTTTCTATGCCTTAGGGGAGTTTCACTGCGTTCCCCATTATACTATCTGTGACCTACATTCGATTTTTACAGGGGTCTGCCAGGATCTCCTTCTGGTTTAATAGGAACACTCCAGTATCAGTATCCCTTTTACTGTTTTTACACCACTCAGACGTGGCCTGGCCTGCCCTATCTGTCCCACATGCCTTGGCCTGCTCTGTCAGTGCCCCTATACCTGCTATGTCTGTGCCCCTATGACTGGCCTGCTATGTCTGTGCCCCTATGACTGGCCTGCTGTGTCTGTGCCCTATGACTGGCCTGCTTTGCCGGTTCCCATAAAATTGTCCTGCTCTGTCTGTGCCCTTTAACTGGCCGACTCGGTCTGTGCCCATTGGCTGGCCTCCCCTGACAGTGACCTATTGATGAGCTGGCGCTTGCCCGTGCCTAAATCCTTTCGGCCACTGGCCTAGGATATTTTCTGGGGAGAATTTTATACTGGGATCCACTGTGCCCACGCTGTAGTCACTGGGAACTACACCCCATACATTGCTTTTATATAATTGGGTGACACCTGTCATTTCTACCCCCAGGGTCACGCTAAGGTCAGAATATGGACGCCCCGACACAACAGAGCCTGCAGGCAATGGTCAACACGACCATTGCCGCTTCTGTGGAGAAAGCGCTCTCACGCGCTCTACCCCAGTCATCCCAAGATAGGGATATATCGGAGACTCAGCACACGCTGATAGAGTCCGGCCCTGACTCACCGGACAGAGACCACTCACGCATGTCTAAGCACTACTGGAAGGGTGAAGGCCCTAAGCCAGCTACCCGGAAGGGTAAGGCTCCTGCAAAGTGACCCAAATGGGTGACTGCTTCATCTCTGGCATGCCCAAGATATTTTCCCGAAGAGGAGGAAGAATTCACCTTCCCCGCACCACTGTCCATCCTGGATGAATGGTGGGCGGATCAGTCCCCCTCGGAGGACGAAAGCGGGTGGGGTGGAGAAGAATCAGAGGAATTGGTGTACCAACAGGACACTGGTGACACTGTCTCACAACACCTACACCCCTCCTTTGGGTTCGCAGACACCTCGATTGGGCAGTTCGGAAGAGGTTGAGGGCAGAGTGCCCCAGACCCACCTTACCAGACAAGGTCGCTGTGACGCCCGAATTCGACCCGATGGTCTCCACCTATTTGACCCGGACTGGGTGCGATCCCAAGAAAGGGATCAAACGCAGCCTCCGCCTTGCACAAGATAAGGTGCTGGACATGTTGGGGCCGCTGGCCCAGATCATTACCATGGTGGATGAGGCTGTCTCACAGGGCTCGTCCCTGGACCCTGCAGCCATCAGAGATTGGGCATTACGCTCCATTTTCCTGCTGGGCAACTCCAACATGGCATTATGCACGGAGCGGAGGAAGGCGGTCCTCATGCGCATGGACGCAAAATTGTCGGAGTTGGGGTCCAAGGAGCTGGGTCCGTTGGCCAAAGGACTTCTTTTCGGGGAGCCCTTCATCAAGGAGCTCCAGAGGCACGTTAACCTCTATGCTACTCTGAATAAGGCGCAATCGTCAATGAAGAGGGTGTTCCACTCTCACACTTCTCGTGTTTTTGGAAGGGCTGGAAGGCAGCGGGGTCGTGCCTCCAGCCGCTTCTGGCCTCTGAGCCACCGAGGATCCTGGACACCATCCTTTTTTCCCAGCTACCGCTCTGGGTCTTTCCCCTCCTGGAGGTCGGACCGTGGCAGAGGAAACCGGGCGCGTGGAAGAGGCAGAATGCCCACAGGTGAGACATATGGCACCACGTGTTTTTCCCAGGCCTTTACATGCCGGCAGGTTGCGTTTTTGTCTCGACGGGTAGCGGGACATTTCTTCAGACGCATGGATACTCCAAATGGTCCGAGGCAACGTTATAGACTTCCATTCCCCGCCGGTCCAGGAGATACCCATTCGGCCTCAGTTTGGCACCATGGTGTTTCACCAAACTGTTAAAGCCGGTAACGGCATGCCTGCGCTCCAGGGGCATTCGATGCCTGATATATCTGTACGATTTACTCCTTTTCTGCGAGCACGCCTCCAGACTGAAATCTCAGATGCTCTACACGGTCTCCTTGTTCGAATCCCTGGGGTTTGTGGTCAACCAAGAGAAGTCGGCTGTCACGCCGACACAAGTAGTTCAGTGTTTGGGATTCGAAATAGATGTGTCTCAGTGCGTCCTACGCCTCCCTCAGACCAAAATAACGGCCATTCGGAAAGAGATTCGACGGATACTGCGCCAGGAAATGATCCCACTCCGGGTCTTGGCATGAGTAGTGGGCCTCTTGTCCGCATCAATCCAAGCCATCTACCCAGGCCCCCTTCACTACAGGGCTATGCAACGCCTGAAAGCGCACTTCCTACGCAGGAAACCCGACCAGCTGATTCCCGTCACGCAGGAAGTTAAGACCGAACTTCGCTGGTGGCTGTTACACATGTCAGCTTGGAACAGCAAGGCGATCTTTGGACTGACCCCGGACTTTGTCCTAGAGTCGGATGCGAGCCTATGGGGCTGGGGTGCAACCTGCACAGCCGCCCCCACGGGAGGCCCCTGGTCAAGCAAGGAAGCAGGATATCACATCAACTGCCTGGAAATTATTGCGGGCTCATTCGCTATACGCAGCCTTGCGGGTCAGCTATCAGATTGCTGCATTCTGCTGAGAATGGACAATATATCGGCGGTGCAATACATCAACCGCCTGGGGGAGGGCCCGCTCACGGACACTGACGGAAGTCACAAAGGAGATTTACAACTTTTGCCTTCAGTGCAATATCACTCTCCAGGCAGAGTATCTCCCAGGAGTGTTGAACCTGATGGCAGATTGTTTCTCCAGACACTGGAGGGATGCCAGCGATTGGCGGCTGCATCGACCAGTTTTCCTCGAAGTGGCGCGGCAAAGGGGCCCATTCACAGTGGATCTGTTCACCTCCAGGACAAACTTCCAGATCCCAAATTACTTCAGCTGGCTTCCGGATCCGACGTGCGCAGCAGTGGATGCTTTCCTTCAGGACTAGCCGTCGCACGGAGCCTATGCATTTCCACTGTTCACTATGATCTCCAGGGTCCTACTCCAGTTACGGCGACAACAGGTATCGTTGGTGTTTGACGCCTCTTTGGCAGGGCCAAGCCTGGTTCCCAGAATTGCTGGTGCTATCATGTCGGGACCTGCTTCTTCCGTCTCCACAAATACCCCTGTCGGATCCACGAGGCAACAATCACCCCCTTGTACTGGAAGGCCACCTCCACTTGGTGGCTTGGACTCTTTCCGGGGTACCTGGAATGTCGATGAGCTATTGGGATCAGCTAGAAATCTCCTCTGGGACTCATGGGCCTCAGGAACGAGGAGATGTTATCTGTCCGCCTGGAACGTCTAGTGTCATTGGTGCGTGGAACGGAATATCGATCCCTTTACAGCACCTATATCCAGCGTACTGAATTCCCTTTATCACCTCTTCGATCAAGGGAAGTCGTATCGTTCAGTTAACGTTGCCAGGTCAGCCATTTCAGCGGCTCATGTCCCTCTGCAGGGGATGCCCATTGGACAAGACCCTTTGGTTTATAGATTATTGAGAGGGATCAGACTGTCACGTCCTCCGGCTCCTAAATATACATCGCTCTGGGACGTACACCGGATTTTGGATTTCATTCAGTCATGGCCGGAGAATCAGGACCTTTCTCTACGACAATTGTCAGCTAAATTTACGCTTCTGTTGTGCCTGGTATCGTTTTGTCGGGTCTCTGACGTTCGGCCTTTTGATGTTAACACGTTCACCTTTTCCCCGGATGGGGTGACCTTTTCGGTGTCGAGACGTACCATGTCAGACTCCACTGCCATTTTCTACCCATTTTTTCAAGAGGCTCCTAAGCTCTGTGTGGTTTCTACCCTGTCTCACTATGTGACAGTTAATACCCCGCTTCGAAGTTCCCAATCGGGACAACTGTTGATATCTTACGTACGACCACATAAACCGGTTTCAACCACTTCTTTGGCGCACTGGATCAGATGGCTAGTGTCGTTGGCCGGCATGGAGTCTTCATTTGGTGCTCATTCGGTTCGGTTCGTCAGGAGCCCTAGTAGCGGGTGCTTCCCTGTCCAACATTCTACGTTCAGCAGACTGGTCTCGGGAGGACACCTTCCGACAGTTTTACTTCAGACCGACGGAACATGCATCGTTTGCCCTTCTGGCTGAGCGTTGAAACAGCAAATATGAAGCCTCCTGTCATGTTATAAAATTGTAGATTATGCTAGCTTTAGTTTACCTATAATCTTAATTTTATTAATGACAGGAGGCGAATATTTCCCACCTTTTTTGTTCCCGACCCTTGTATTTTTATCTTGTATGTTGAGTATTATTAAAGAGTTATATCTCTGGTCAGTATTCCTTGTGAATATTTACCATATGTATTTTTTCATTATTGCCTAGGGTGGGGATCGGTAGACTTGATGATGTTCTCTATAAAATTGCGCTGGGTGGCTACATGTTTTATACGTACATTTCATTGGCTAATCACAATTTTTGATTTTGTTTATCTCGTTTCAGTGTAAAGTGCCCAGGATGGGATCACGTTCAGGTCTTCATTTCAGTTGAAGAATCCTAAGAGAGTCGTTATTTCTGTTGGGGATGGACTGTTATTGTTATGTTATGTTTTTTTTCTGTCTGTGTTGTTATCGCAGCTTGAAAGAGGAAATGGAATGTTGAGAAGGGAGTTATATGGTCTCCTTACTGATTGGTTGTTACTCTCTGCGTTTTTTTCTTGCTGTGGAGTTCTAGTAAAGAGAGCTTTAAGCAAATATTCGTCTCCTGTCATTAATAAAATTAAGCTAGCATAATCTACAATTTAATGCCCTGTATTTTGCATTTTTTTGCCACGGTATTTTGTCATGGTAGTAGGTGCCCAAAAAACATCATCAAACTTTTATATGCCAGATAATACAAAATTATTATTTTTTTTAAATTGCACGAGTGGCTACCCAAGTGACTTTTTAAAGGGTTATTCGCTAAAATGTGATTTTGTTTTACTTCACTTATGAAATGTAAATTTTAGACTGTAATAGACACACTGGAAACATAAATTGTTGTTTTAGCTGGGCAAATTTTGCCTTACCTTACCTAGATCAGTGGTTCCCAACCCAGTCCTCAAGTAACCCCCTAACAGTCCAGGACTTAGGGATTACCCATTTGTGTCTAAGGTGTTTATAGAAAGAAAAAAAAAACACTTTAGATACAACAGGGTAATCCTTAAATCCTGCACTGTTAGGGGGTACTCGAGGACTGGGTTGGGAACCACTGACCCAGGTGAATGCTCAGCAATTCGGGTTCGAAATTGAGTGAAATGGTTAACACATTTGCCTCAGAAGCTCCATCTATCGATGAAATTATGTAATTACAGATACTTTTCCCTGCTATTAGATATTCAATGGTTTATTTACATAAGTTAGAATTCAAAGTGAATATCAATCTTACAATTGCAGAAACAAATGTAAGGATGGCTGAACTTGATATATGCAAGTCTCTTTCAGCTATGTAACTATGTAACAATATTTCACACTTGCCATTTCGTGTGGGTTTGTTACTAGACACACAAGCAGTGGAACTAAGAAACAGAGGACCACAGTGCAGATTCCCCACCATCACCAATGCAGCAAGGGTGGCCAAAACATAGATTATTATTATTATTAGTAATAGTATTTATAGAGTCCCAACTAATTTCGCATTGCTTACAATATTATGAAAGGGGGGGAAAGGTAAGGATTTACAATAAATGAGACAATTACACAGTGACACAGGAAAAATAGATAGATGAGGGCCCTACTTGAATGAGCTTACAGTCTAGACATCCTCAACTACTCCACATGCATGCACAACATTATTTCCTGTCCCTACCCATTTCTCCCCCAAATTGTTTCTCCCTATTGAATTCACCATCTGTCTCTCTCTATATTACTCACCTCTCTCCCCCAAAAAAACCCCATAAAGAAAGGTTATCTTGGCAGGCTTGGCATATACCATTCTTTGTCTATTCTCCTAATAGTAAAGTAGACTTCTAATTGGGAAGAGGGTAACTCCTTACATTGGGAGTAGGACAACTCCTTACACCCTTGCTTGCCTTGAACACCTTAAAGGATCACTATAGTGTCAGGAAAACAAAGCGGTTTTCCTGACACTATAGTGCCCTGAGGGTGCCCCCACCCTTAGGGTCCCCCTCCCGTGGTGCTGAAGGGGTTAAAATCCCTTCAGCAGCTTACCTTTACCCAGCGCGGGGCTCCCTCGGCGCTGGTGACCTTTCCTCCCCCGCCGTCAGCTCCCGAGTGGAGCCGAATGCGCATGCGCAGCAAGTGCCACGGGCGCATTCAAACAGTCCATAGGAAAGCATTTCTCCATGGTTTCCTATGGACGCTCTGCGCGATGATCCAGCGTCGCAGATGTGCCTTTAGCGGCTGTCAGGAAGACAGCCACTAGAGGTTGGCTTAACCTGAGGGACATTGCACCCAGACCACTTCATTGAGCTGAAGTGGTCTTGGTGACTATAGTGTCCTTTTAATACAATTTTACCTTTTCACTCTTCTTTTACCAGACTGCCAGCTTATCCTATAAATTATTTTTATCATTAAAGGATCACTATAGTGTCAGGAAAACAGAGTGGTTTTCCTGACACTATAGTGCCCTGAGGGTGCCCCCCCCGCCCTCGGGGTCCCCCTCCCGTGGCACTGAATGGGTTAAAACCCCTTCAGCCACTTACCTTAATCCAACACCGGGCTCTCTCTGTGCTGGTGACCTCTCCTCTCCATCCGACGTCATCTCCCCCATCCGACGTCACTGGAGCTGAATGCGCGCCCATTCAAACAGTCCATAGGAAAAGCATTTCTCAATGCTTTCCTATCGACGCTCTGCGCAATGGAGGCGAAATTCGCCTCCAGTGTCGCAGTCTAGTGGCTGTCCGGAAGACAGTCACTAGAGGCTGGATTAACCCCAAATGTAAACATAGTTTCTCTGAAACTGTTATGTTTACATCTGTAGGGTTAAAACCTGAGGGTCCTGGCACCCGACCACTTCATTGAGCTGAAGTGGTCTGGGTGACTATAGTGTTCCTTTAAGGCTCAGGGTACATGATATTCACCATAAGTCCACTAGAGATTGTGCACTTGTCATGCCAAGTGTGATGTACTGGGCAAACTTGATTAGACTGAGGGCTTGTAAAGGCTGCAGACAAGAGATTTGCAACTTTTGCAATTTGTTTTTCAATATATACCCCCAATGAAAAATGCAGCAATAAGTGCAATGCTTTCATTGGGTGTATATCTACTAAATAGTGATTTTTATTTTTATTTTTTATGGATGAATGGAAAAAAATTAGCAAAAGTAGCTGGTGTGGAAAGATTCTACAATCTAGCCATAATCACATATTGGCTATTTTTGCATCAGTTTTGCCATTCTGATTTTTTTAATATGTGAAAATTCTGAATTTAAAGAAGAGCATTGTGAAAACCTCCAATAACTTTTTTCATAGGATATTCCATTTTGTTTTAAATATATATAGCAATAATTCAGCAAATTACATCACAATTCAGCACAATCCAAACATTGCAAATCAGCAGAAGAATTAGACATTGCGTTATCTCTCCTTTTCCCTATGCTGACTACTGGGTGCAAAGGACCATGGTAATAACAATAATTGACAGGTCGCTAGGAAGCTAACATGGCGGCTCTCTTTTATTTTATTTAATTTAATTTTTTTTCACACCATAAAAATTCTTATTAACTGGACTCAAGTAAACATAATATTAAACTGAGAATTAACGGCTGACTTTGCTTTATTTTGTGAATTGCACGGTCTGTACCTTTTGCTGTTTCGCTAACTAAACATATAATTAAATTAAAAAAATAAAAAAATCCTGAGAATTGACAAATCCCTTTTAACCAAAGTAATAGGTGATGTATTAAATAGTAAAACTTTAAGACTTTGACCTGAGATTCTGTGTATTCCAGAACAGAGGTCACTAAACTCCAGGCATTTGTCATTCACACTACAAGCAGATTTATTTTTGTAGACAGGGAGGACATTTTGGGATCTATAAAACCTTCCACCTCAGTAGTCTGTAATATATTTCTTAACACTTGAAAGATTGATCTGGTAGATCTCTTGCTGTTTGTAGGTTCATCCATCTATCTGTTTGTCCGTCAATTTATCTCTCCTGCATGATCCCTTTGTATGCCTTTATACCATCTTTGAAGTCTGACCTTTTTATTACCCTAGTGCCTAGTCCTTTGTTCCTAATTTATCCTTTGCCTTCTAGCCATAAGTCCTAATTTAGTGTTCCTGTTTAGGAGGGACAGTCCCTATTCTGGGACCAAATCTTTCTGTCACTCTTTTCTATTTTATCCCTAAATTATTATTTTTTTGCATAAGATTTCCAAATAATTTAATATTTTGGGATAAACTTTAAAAATGATTTAATATTTTGAAAAATATATTTTTTTTAAATGTTTTTTTTATATTATATACTTTTTGAAAATTTTTATATTTTGAGAAAAAATATCACTTTAAAGGTTTATCTAAAATATTAAATAACTTGAAAAATGTATACAAAAATATCGAATCAAAGCCTTAAAGTACCTATTTTTTAGAAGCGGTATATTGTTGGCGTGTCTAACAGATCGTCACAGCAATAATACTTGCGTAGTTACATAACACTCCAGGTTGAAAAAACTACTACAGTACATCAAGTTGAACCTTAAACAGTGGCGTACATACTCCGTCACTCCAGGGGGCCAGCCGCCCTGCAGACCCCTGCGACCAGGTGCCCGCCGCCATGTGTTGCTGCCCTGGCCGTGCAGTATAATTGCCGGGGGCCGCACGTGAAGGGGTCTAACAGCATGGGCCACCCGATGGAAATGAATATCATCATCTGAGTGGGCCCGGTAACAGCGCGACCGGGCCTCCTCTAATGATGTCAGATGCTGGGAAGAAGTGACTGCCCCGGTCACTCCTCCTAGCAACCACCAGGAGCCATGCGGGAGGAAGGAGAAGGAGTCGGAATGGGAACTCTGACTCCCATTAACCTGAGCCACTGGACACCAGGGAAGTCACCTTACCTGTAATTATTTGTAAAGTGCAATCATATCCCTGTGAGGCACCTATTTTTCTAAAGTAAACAGTTGAGTGATGCAATGGAGTGATGAGATCACTAAGTGGGCATCATTAAAAGAGGTGGGGCTACAGCATCTGGAGTCATAAACACTGGCAAAGGTGTCTTATGGTGTGAAACAGATGTGGTGCCAACTTGAGGAGTTAGGGGCACCAGGTAAGTGGCATAGCGCAAGGGTATGTATCCTTAAACTAAGTACTCATAGATGAATACCATCTGGCCCTTTGACTTTAGGATAAATAGGTCGTATGCATGACTTTATACCATCTTTGAACTCTGACCTTTTTATTACCCTACTTTGTTAACATTAACTTTATTTAATCTCTACTACACTTTATCATGTGATACACAACCACCTGTTTGCTGTAAGACTTTTGTAAAAGGGATTTGCAAATCTACAGCCATTCGTCTTCTCTATACACTGGATAATTTGTTTTAATTTTTTTTTTTTTATAATTTCTGCTATGTCCTACCCTCATCGATTAACACACCCACCTCACACCCAAGGGAGAGTTATTATTATGTTATTATTTATATAGCGCCAACACATTCTGCAGCGCTTTACAATGGGTGGACGAACAGACATGTAGTTGTAACCAGACAAGTTGGACATACAGAAACAGAGGGGTTGAGGGCTCTGCTCAATGGGCTTACATGCTAGAGGGAGTGGGGCAAAGTGACACAAAAGGTAAGGATAGTATTAGACTAATGACAGTTGCAAGAGAGGAAGGAGTCCGGAGCTATTAACAGTTTAATAGATATGCTTTTATAAAGAAGTGGGTTTTTAATGATTTTTTGAAGGAGTGGAGACTAGGTGAGCATCTAACAGAGGAGGGAAGTGAGTTCCACAGGAACGGTGCAGTCCTCAAGAAGTCTTGAAGGCGAGCATCAGAGGTGAGAGTATGGACAGAAGACAGACGTAAGTCTTCAGCAGAGAGTAAGGGCCTAGACGGGACATACTTGTGTATTAAGGAGGATACATAGGTGGGAGCAGCATTATGTAGAGATTTGAAAGCAAGAACCCTGTATTTTACAGGAAGTCAATGTAAGGACTGACAGAACCGTGAGGTGTGGGCGGTGCAGACGGACAGGAAGATGAGCCTCGCCACCGCATTCATTATGGACTGCAACGGCGCAAGTTGGGAGCATGTAAGACCACTAAGAAGTGGATTACAGTAGTCATGAAGAAAAAGGACAGTGGAATGGACCAGCACTTTAGTCGCATCTGGTGTTAAGTAGGGTTGGATGCGCCCAATGTTTTTCAGATGGAAGCGGCAGGATTTGGCGATAGACTGAACATGAGGAGTGAAGGAGAGGTCGGAGTCAAAGAGAGCACCTAGGCAGCGAGCCTGCATGGTGGAGCTGATGGTAGCACCATTGACTTGGAGGGAGACAGACACAGGAGTAACAATACTTGAGGGAGGAAAGACCAGAATTTCAGTTTTGATCAAGTTGAATTTAAGGAAGTGGGCAGCCATCCAGGTAGCAATAGCAGAGAGGCAGTCAGAGACACTAGTCAAGAGGGACGGGGAGAGATCAGGAGAGGACAGATAGATTTGTGTGTCATCCGCATAGAAATGATATTGGAAGCCAAAGGAGATAATGAGTTTATCAAGGGAGGCAGTATAGATGAAAAACAGTAGGGGACCAAGGACTGAACCTTGGGGGACACCAACAGAGAGGAGTTGGG
Organism: Pelobates cultripes; assembly: GCA_933207985.1. Classification (NCBI taxonomy): domain Eukaryota; kingdom Metazoa; phylum Chordata; class Amphibia; order Anura; family Pelobatidae; genus Pelobates; species Pelobates cultripes. The sequence goes on along the minus strand of OW240924.1, from coordinate 48,008,504 downwards.
GAGAAGAAGCAGAGCCAGAGAAAGAAACACTGAAAGAGAGCTGGGAGAGGTAGGAGGAGCACCAGGAGAGAGCAATATCTTGTAGACCGATATTGTGGAGGATGAGAAGAAGCTGTTGATGATCAACAGTGTCAAAAGCCACAGAAAGGTCAAGGAGAATTAGGATAGAGTGGTGACAACGAGATTTTGCAGCGAGTAGATTATTGGATACTTTGGTTGGTGCCGTTTCTACAGAGTGCTTAGCGCGGAAACCAGACTGAAGCAGGTCTAGCAGAGAATTGGACTCGAGGAAGTCTGTCAATCTCGCATACACAACACTTTTAAGGATCTTGGATGCAAAAGGTAGAGCAAGATAGGACGGTACATCCTTACATAGCTGTACAGGAAGAAGAGCCAAGAGAGAGAGAGACCTTGTGTCCCTTTGTTCAGTTACTATATAGATGTGCTCATACTGATGTCAGACTATAACTCTAGCCATATAAGGACAAAACCCCCAATCCACATTCCAGAATTCTCATACAAGAAAACCTTGTGACTTATCCATACCTAATCAATAGAAACATAGAATCCCTAACTGCAGATGTAAACAAGAGCTAGAAAGAAGTAATATCAGATCTTAGAGTGGCTGGGCTTACCTTGATATAGAGAGTCCACTACGTGTAAGCTAACTAAACAAAAACCACAAAAACATACCAAGTTCAGGATTCCACAGGATGGGTTTCAGGTTTGTCAGACTAGCAGATATCAGGGCAATCAGACAATTAAAAAGGTAAAACACATGCTGGGCCAGGAAACCTGTAAATCAGGGGCAAATTAGCTAAACGCATTGTATAACCAGACAAAGACCAAGAACTTGCAATTCACCAGAGAAGCACCAGGTCTCAAATGACACCAAAAAGGCAAGCCTTGTCAAAAGTAGATGCCATTAACTATTTTTTGACAAAAAAAGGGAGCAAGCTATTCAATGAACAGCATCAAATAAAAGATGTGAGCACCAGGCATCCAGTGTCAGGCATTCTGATGGCATGAGGATGACGCTAAATAAGTTTGTTTCTTACTGGCAAACTGTCAAAGCCAACATAACCAGCAGAAATAGCAGATCTGTATAAGTTAACTGTGGACTAGGCTTGGCTTTGATCAAATGGTCAAATGGTCAGAGCGATCACATGGCCCCCGGGGGCCTAAATTGCCATGGGGGACTGTCTGGGCTGTTAGGCAGTCCCCCAGAAGAGGATAGAGGTGAGAACCGCCTGGCTCCTGGGGCTCAAAGCCATTAGGGCGTTCTATCCCGCTGTAACGGCTTTAAAGCACATTATAATGGGGACGGCATAGAAAGCCCTAACGGTGTTAAGGGGTTACAAACTGTATTTTGGAAAGCTAGTGTTTCACTAGGAGCAATGACAAAATGCCAATCTCCTAAGCTGTTTCAAGTGCTTCTGATAGTAGCTGCTAGCTAGATAAAGTAGCAAGCTAAACCTACAGAGTTATTTACTAAAGTGAGAATTCAAAGTGAATTTCAAATCTAAAGCCAGAGTAGCTGAACTGATCACAGGTGACTCAGAGGATTCTTCCAGTTCAGCTATTGTGATCTTAAATTTAAATTTACTTTGAATTTTATAACATGACAGGAGGCTTTATGTTTGCTTAAGTCTCTCTTTACTAGAACTCCACAGCAGCACATTAACATAGAGATAAAAACACCAGAGACAAAAAGTAAGGAATCCATAAAAGGCTCCTCCCAACCAACTATTTCCTTTTTCTTTGCTGCTCCGCATCAGTACAGGTCAGAGAACCACTGCCTCCTGTTACTTTGGGTGGCTGTGGATATTTTGCTGTATTTATCTGTTTACTTCTGTATTGATTTATTTATTTCTAGTGTATTTACTGTATTTATCTGTTTATTACTGCATTGATCTATTTATTTTTATCCTATTTCTGTTTTCTATGGACTTGTCTGTGTTTTCTGTAGTGATTTATTGATTCATTTTGTATTTTGGGGATGTGTGTTTTTTCCTTCTTCTGCCGCCCCCTGCTTGGGGCTTTCTGTCTGGGCATTGTCTCGCGGGCTTCTTACCTTCCTCTTTTGCTCCCTTCCTTTTTGGGATTTTTTTCCACCTCTCCCTCCCCTCGTTCGTGGCCGCCGGAAAACGGTCATCCGACCGCTTCCTGTGCCGAGCGCCGGGACTGCGGATTAAGACTCCGGCGGTCCCACGTGTTGGATCCCACCTGCCTGCTGCGGCTGCAAAACGGGGTCCTCTTCTCCTCACCCCCTCGACCCATGCTTTCGTTCGCAGTATAGGCTGTCCAGCGGCTCGAGTGGTGTGGGTGGGGGTAGGGTGACTTAACACTCACGTGTATGCGGCTGGGGGGGCCGGCTCGGTGCCGGGTTTGACACAATGGTGGTTTGGGTCTAAAAGAACATGTGCAGCCTTTAGTTCCATCTTTGTGTATCACTTTGCCGTGTGGAGGCTACTGTCTCCTTTCAAGTCATTGCAAACGATTTAGCTTACATCTACCTATATTTGGGGAATGCATATTATTGTGTCCTATCAGTCATATATGTGCTGACATTGCAGCAATATGGTTGAGGTGCCTTTGTGTTTCTTGCATGGAGGGTGTGCATTAATCTTGTATCACCCTGTCCTTCCTTCGCTTGTGTCCCCCTGGGGGCTGGCATATTACTGTTGCTGGGGAACCCTCACTTCTACTCTAGCCCACACGTTTGTATGGATACCCCTGGGGGGACTGTTGTTCAGTGGGTGAAGGCCCCAGTGTCCTTCATAATGGTATTTGGCATGTGTCATAATGGTTTTTGGCAAGTTGGAGCTCCGCCACGGACGCAATGGAAGGTGGAAACCGTGTTAAACCGGTGCTTAGGGTATAAGATAGAGTACGCCTACTTTTGTCTCCATATACTACTGAAGTTGGAGATATATGATGTTTGCCTTCAGGACTCTGGCTTTCTCCATATTGCTTAAGGAAGCACTGATCCGTACCTGGTCACCTTGGAGTTTTGGTATATGTTTCCTTCCTACTTTTTGTACCTGTTATTTATCATCTTCTTCCTTGGGATCTAGGGTACGGTTTTCTGGTTCTGCCATCATATAGGTCAGTACGCTGTCTGTTGTATGTGTGGCCATATATTATATGATTTTTACCCAGAGGCCTATGGCTTTTGATTAGGCTATAGATCCGCTTGCGCTTTGGTGCTTGAGTTTATTATCTTTGGCTTTTTCACTAAACAGGAGTTAGCATTTCACCTAAGCACCTCTGTGCCTTGCTATTTACCTTGTTTTTTCCTGGAAGGTTACACTTGGTGTTGTGGTAGGTGATGCAGGGACCCGGTGATCTAAATTTAGATGATGTATTTCCTATGTGCCTGTTTGATGCGTGGGTTTGTTTCTGCCCCGGGTACTATTATCGCTACGTGTGTCCCTGTTCTTAGCTCTGCAGTGCTGCTACCCCTAAGTGGGAGCACACGTTATTTACACGTACTGGACGGTCTTAGTCCCAGTCACCCCCTGGTTACCATGGGTACCTGTAGGCGGAGGACCACTCTATAGGGTGCATGGCACAATTACATGGGCGCTGCAAGTGGGTCCTGCTATTACTATGGATTATATGTCACTCCTCAAGCACTGCTGCCTACACACAGATAATCCTGCTTTGACTGTGCCGCAATGATTGGTCTGCTTGGACTGTACAATACTGATTGGCCTGCTCTGCCTGTGCCACACTGATTGGCCCACCTGGACGGTGCCACGCTGATTGGCCTGCTTTGTCTGTACCGCACTGATTGGCCTACTTGGACTGTACCACACTGATTGCCCTGCTCTGTCTGTGCCACACTGATTGCCCTGCCTTGGGTGTGCCACACCGATTGGCCTGCTTTGTCTGTGCCCCTTGATTGGCCTGCTTTGTCTGTGCCACACTGATTGGCCTTCTTTATCTGTGCCATTATCTCAGAATGCCTAGCCTACCCACTACATACTTACACTTAGGACTGACATGCACTGCCTGACTTGCCTCTGCCACCTTGGGGTGCTGCCCTGTTTACTCTGTTGGTGGCACTCCCCTTTCTCTATACGCCTGGATGTCCTGCTGTGTGCGGTTACCCCTACGGAACCCTCTACCCAGGAATACTAGTTGGCCGCCTCCAGAGGAAAAAGGCTTTGGGGCCAGGTGTCCCCTCATGCCCTTATAGGGTGAGGGCACTAGAAGGACCCCATCAAACGGCAGACGACTTGGCGGAGTCAGACTCTCCTAGATGGGAGCGGGCAAGTGCACAGAGGAGTTACTGGAAGGGTGAAGGCCCTGTACCTTGCTCCCAGAAGGGTAAAGCTCCAGCCAGATTCACTGGCCAGATGCCGCCGCCTATATGGCGCAGGGAAGGAGGTCTCCGTATCCCTCCCACTTGTGGCAGCCCTAGCTGAATGGCGGGCAGACCAGTTCTCCTCGGACAGAGGGGGCGACTAGAGCGGGGATATTGACATCGTGCTCAAGAGGCGCTGTGAGACGGAGGACACATTCACGCCTAGGGAGACAACGAGCAAGTGGGCAAGGACTCCTCCCATGTAATTGGGCCGTGCGGCGTCCTTGCCCACCCGGTACAAGCTTGGCTAGATTTAACAACTGGATATTCAGAATTGTCTCTACCCGAACACATTGCACGTTGCGTGTGCCGCAGGTTCAGCAGGCCGCTAGAGTGAGGAGTCTGCAGGAAACTTCGGACAGGATGCCAGACTGGTGCGCCAGGTCAAGATAACCATGCCCCTGGAGCTTGGAACCTGGTCACAAGTGCATGATGCACACAGGCCGGGGCCCCATGACAGGGGTCGAGCGCAATCTCAGTCTGGCGCAGGACGCACTGAGATTCGTGTCGGGCCCTCTATACAGGATGCTCGTACTGGTGACCAAGACTTGCTCAGAGGATGCTGTCCTAGACCTGTTTTTTTCCTTACAAGACTGAGCTCTGCGCTTCTACCCAATTTTATGGTAGGGACAAGGTCTGGGTTTTTTCCACTCTGTGTTTTACTGGAGAATCTTAAACGCCGTCATGGTATACCATCACTTCAGGAGGGTTCACGGAACTGGATCGGTTGGAAGCATGCCTCTCTGTCCCAGTGGACAATGAGTGCCGAAGATTTTGCCATTTCCCTAGGTAGGACAGACCCTACCAATTTACCTGTCGTCCTGTAGACCTATGAATGGTGGACCTCCCCTCTGCATCAGTCCGGATGATCCATGGTTGGCGATGGAGTCGGAGTTCCCCATGAACGACAGGGAACTGCTTGCGAGTTAGTTTGTAATTAGGAGTCAGCTAATTATTTCATGATTGCTGTGTTCCCCTCCAGATGGACAATGCTTCGGCAGTACAAGGCTTCACCTGCCTGGGAGGGGTCTGCTCCCGGTTTCTCTCGAGAGTTGGACCTGACGACGGGTTGGTGCTCCAGACATTGGAGGGATGCCAGCGATTGAAGGACCCCTGGTCCCACTATCCTCGTGTCTCGGAGGTATGTGACTGTCGTGGCCTCCGGGGGCTAGGTGTTCTTTTCTTTAGGACATACGTGTGGTTTGGTTGTTCTTCCAGGTTTGGCTGGATTCTCAGGACCTTCCCTTTGTCGACGTTGGGTTTGCCCTCTTGCTATGTTTTATTTCTTTCAGACCTGTGTCGGGCATCCGGGCCTTAGATGTTGACGTGTTTCTTCCTCTCCGGAAAGGTTCTCCTTTCGGGATGTCTATACGTACTGGTCGGATTCGACAGTTATATCCTACCTGTATTTCCACGACCAGTCTAGACTCTGCGTGGTGACGACTCGTAGGTAGCAATCCTTCCCCTCTTCACCTTTCTCGTTCCGGTCAGTTGTTAATGTCTTCTGTCAGAGATATCCGGTCTCGTCTCCTTCCTCTGTGCGATGGATTTGGGGTTGGCATTGTGGGACTATATTCGGTTTTCAGAACATTTTCGGGTTTTCCTAGTAGGTACGGTTTGCCTATTTTAGTTAGACCGGGGGATAGTGTTTCTTTGCTTTGCTGTCTGAGCGTTAAAACAGCAAATATGAAGCCTCCTGTCATGTTATAAAATTGTAAATTATACTAGCTTTAGTGTAACTATGATCTTAATTTTATTAATGACAGGAGGTGAATATTTCCCTCCCAGTTTCTCCTTCCCCTTGTTTGTTTGTTAGTTTTGACTGACCTACTGTCTGGTCTCCTGGGCTAGGGTTGATAGGTCTGGTAGTGTTCCTAGGGGAGTTGGGTGTTTATCTGGGTTATTGTATTGTCAGTATTTGATGATGGGGATGCATGTTTTCTCAGTACATTTCATTCACTAATCTGTGTTTTTGACTCGGTTTATCTCGTTTCAGTTAAATGGTTCGACTACCGTTCTTAGATCCAAGTTTTCTTCAGGATAAGGTCAAGACTCCATCCACTGGTTCCACATTTTTCAATTCCAGATTGCATTCCTCATTATGTTTGTTTCTTCTGTTATTTTTATTAGTTGTGTGTTGTTCATGTACTTTATTTTGTCGCTGCATGAAAGAGGAAATAGTTGGTTGGGAGGAGCCTTTTATGGATTCTTTACTTTTTTGTCTTTGGTGTTTTTCTCTCTATGTGCTGCTGTGGAGTTCTAGTTAAGAGATACTTAAGCAAATATGAAGCCTCCTGTCATGTTATAAAATTAAGATTATAGTTACACTAAAGCTAGTATAATCTACAATTCTCACTAGTATATAAACCATGCTAGTGTCACACTAAAATCAATGACCCTTACTAGGGAAAAGAACATTTTCTTTCCTTTGTAATGGAACGCCACATTACCATAAGAAGGATTTTCTTTCCTCCAAACTTTTAACAACTTTAACCTAGTCTCTAACTAGGAACAATGGTCCAGGTCCATTGTGACACTATCTACTATTCAGTATCCCTCTTACATTAGACTAGGCTACATTCTCATTCCAGATATACATCTACCCACATTACAACATAGAATGATTGAAATAATGACAAAGCCAGCCCTCTTACCTTGACAAGCTCCTCCACACTCTACCTGGCGACTTAATGAAGCATTCTAAAGTGATCCTGCTATAGCTCAGAAGATCTCACATGCTCTCCTGGATTATTTCACAGAGAATACCACTACAGATGTATCCTCCTTAATCACTTGGGAAGCATTTAAGGAAGCGATTAGAGGCAAACTACTTTCATTTGACAGCTCAGAAAAAGAGGAGGGTTTAGCTGCTTTATACAGGGATATTTTGAAGACGCAACGCCTCCACAATGTTTCCTTAGATGGAATGCTTTACGAGTGCTTAGTAAACTGGCAGATCTTTTAACATCCAGGATAAAGGATTTATTTCTTTGCCACTGTCATGATAGCTATTTTATGAACAGGGTAACAAATGTGGAAGACTGTAGGGCTGCATGCTGGTCAGTGTCCCTCAGCAGCTGAAGTCAAAGTGTCTAGACTCTAGACAATCCCTGCTTAAAGGTAAAATTGTTTCATTGCGCCTCATTTTTCCCTCTATTGGTCACTTCACCTGACCTGTGAATAAAAGCAACATTATGTGGCTGTCTTCTAATAATCTTTTGTGTTGATTTGGCAGGAGATCCAGCCCACAATAATGAACAAAAGTTTGCACCATCATGGAAACCTAAGCTACTTATTTGCCCAGATCCAAAAAAACAGCCTCTTATCCATTCCATCCTGGAATGACACTCAGAATCAAGAACCAAACTAAAGATGTTCAGGCTCACATAAGATGTTTTTTATGAGATTCTGGTATGTGGTGGTTTGAAAATGAATAGTTTAGCTGACCACCTACTTGCCCCAAAGATTGTCCTGTATTGCAGTTGGAATCCAATCTCCATGTAACCGATACTAATTCACTAAGCTGGGGAATTGGTTAAGAGTAGACATGGGAATTACAAAACTTAAGCACAACTAAATGAATTATCATCTGCTATATATCCCAGCTAAGCTATTTTGGACTAGAATTTGCAATCTCCGTTATTCTTCATTAAATGGATAAACCTCTCAGAACAGATAGTTTCATCAAGTTTGTTTTGCAGGACAGATAGTGCCGATGCTTTTGGCAAGCCTTTTTGGCCAGAATATGTCTGCGATTTCTGCTCCAAGGGGAAAAAAGGTTGAATCAGCACATAGAATGTCATTAAATGCAAACACTTTATGGTGGCAGAAGATATGGGCACTAAATATTAAACTTCAACACAGAAGTAGATACAGCGGGGAAAAGCAATTATCACAGTTTAATGTCAAGGCAATAAAATGCCATATTTACAGAGCACCGCTGAGCAATGAGACAGTTTATTGTCCATTACAATGATTAGCCTCTATCTTGTTTTCTTTTTCATAATCCTTACTGAGTGGGCACCAGAGCAATGCAATGCTCAACAAATAGGTTTCTAATCTCTATTTACAATTTTTGCCCTCGGAGGAATCCTGAATAAATAGACTTCCATGTTATTTTATGTATTAATGGCATTGAGGTTTGCAGAATAAAATCAGTCTGCTTTTATTTAAAGGAACGCTATAGTGTTAGGAATACAAATGTGTATTAATTTAGCTATAATGCCCCATGGGCTGTTTTGGAGCCGGACCCCACCGGCAGGGAGTGGAAAAAAATATTGAACTTGCATTTTCTACCTTGTAGTGCCATTCTCCATGGGGAAGCTCCACCACCTGGACTGAGATCATCCACATTGATGATCTCAACCAATCCAGTGTTTCCCCAGACTGGGATGAAGTGGTCTGGTCGTGTATAATGTCACTTTAAATGTACACTACAGGCACCCAGTACACAATAAGACACAATAGGCGCAAAGTGTCCCTATTTTTTAAATACAACATTTATTGAATATTTACTATCACAATATACATAAACAAAATATAAAAAATATATATATATTTTACAGACAAAAGACACCACACACAGACCCCACCTAGACTAGGAAGAAGCTCCACCTATCGGGAGTTTCTCGTTATGGAGTTTATTACTCCAAAACCTTGTGTCCAACAGAGGATTTTAAGAAATATTTCTTTTAGCGCTTATTTCCATAAGTGGAATGGCTCAACAAGGATATAGGTGCATTATTGCAGCAATTGACAGTCCCATTTGCAGTTTTGTGAACCAAATTGTGTGCAGCAATCTCCCAAGCTGGCTCTAACCACACTCAACCTCTTCCCACCATTAAATAGAGATGTACATCCAAGTTGTGCATTTGGAGTCACATCTGAGGAAGTAAAATTCTTTTTTTTCCAAATTACTGCAGTTTTAAGATGCTCGGAAGATCAGTGCAGTTACAACTCTACAATGATACAAAGTTATTATGGTACTTAGAGTGAACCTTTAATTTATTAAAATATAATGATAACATATTATACTGTAACAAAAAATTTTTTATACAGTTCTTTTTTTAAATTATTTTATTGAAAAACTCATAAGTATGTTATTTCACATTCTGAATCTCACAAATCCGTTTTGAATCACATTAGTTTTAAATGCAAAACCCTGATTGGAAAACTCACCATGTATTCTTCATGCATTATTTTTATTAAAAGTTAATATCTGTGCATTTTTGTCCCCACATTTTTAATTTCTCATTGATTTAGAGATACTCTACACCTGCCTGTCTTTTCTACGCACAAATGTGTTGTTAAAAAACTATACAAACATGTAGTCATTACTTTTTACAGGTTCTGTTACAGCAGTAGTTATAGAATGAATGTATAATGTATTTAAAGAGCGCTAGCGGGTGTAGTTAGCAGTGATTACAGTACAGTAGAGGGAGATACAGTAAGTACAGTGATCATAAAATGACTGTATACATGATTTTATTTATACAGCACTATCAGGTGTGCTCAGTACGTTACAGGTTGTAAAACAAGAGTAAGCTGCAGTACTTATATAGTGTATGTGTGTGTATTTTATTCATAAAAGTGTATTCATTGAACTCTGAGGTCCAAAGTTGGCAAAGTTTCAAAATACACAATAATGGCTCACCCCGCACAAGCTATTGCTAAAATGAAGGTAGAATTTGCATCATGAAACATTCTATAAAGGATGATGAAAGACATACACTCTGTACACTCAGGGAATAAAGACAATATAGAATAGACAAACTAATAGAAAAGGAACAGAGGGTTCTGCCCACAAACTGAGACCTAGCATTTAATGTCCTTTTATACAAAGTACTAAGCTACATGGCTTGTGAGCTTACAATCTAAAGGTTATGATGGGGATTTGAAACAAAAGGAGGCTGGGGAAAATTGATGGTGATTGACAGGTAGTCTTAGAGCATTAGCACAGATGTTATGTGATTGAGGAGGTAATTGGGGTATATGCCAAACACCTGGCTCGACAAGAATGCTATAAAGGAAAAAGAAGCCATGGTGGGAACTCCTTAGTGGATATGGAGTTGTTGCTTACAGTGGATGAAGTGTGAGACCTCTAGATAGGATTGAATTAAGAGATATCAGAGCAGTGAAGGTATTTACTGCTGAGAAATAGGGACAAGCACGTGTTGTTAGCCCAATTGATTCTATCTCCCAAGAATTTAAAGGAATTCTATAGTGTTAGGAATACAAATCTGTATTCCTAACACTATACAGCCCTCTGGTCATCCCCACTCTTGTGACCCCCCACCCGCCCATTCTTCCCCGCTCCCCCCCATTGTCCTCTGACATCATCCTACACAATAATGCTAATGCGCATGTATTTCCCTTTTTTAGTCCAATGGAGATTCTGACAAAATCTGGACTGTTGGAGGGCCATGACTTGGTTGGGAACCACAGATTTAGGGAACCAAAAGTCCATTAGCAACCAGGAAGTGTCTCTAGTGGCAGTCTGATTGACAGCCACTAGAGGCAGTCTTAGTCCTGCAATGTAATTATTGCAGTTTCTCAAAAACTGCAATGATTTACATTGCAGTACTAATTGGCACTAGGAGACGGCACCTAGACCATCTTCAATGAGATGAAGTGGTCTGGGTGACTATTGTAACCCTTTAAAAATCACATGTACAGGCAATACTAACAGACTGCATATACAAAATACAATAAAAACTACACACACAGAAAACTGCACTGAAAAAGTAACAGTAATGAAAGTAACAATAAAGAAAAAAATATATATGTAGCCACAAAGGGAGAAAACAGTTAGTTTTTTTCAAAGATGTCTTCAGTAGCACAGAGCTTGCTGGACATTGCTGGGGGAAATAAGGCACTGTGTGCAGTGGATATAGTGGGAGGTCTCTCATAGCTTGTGGATATTTTGGTGTAAAATAGAGTCATTGCATGTGGTGGATGGAGTGTGAGGTCTCTCGGAGGTTTCTGGATGTTTTGGGGTAAATTGGAGGCATTGCTTGCGGTGGATGGAGTGTGAGGCCTCTAGATGGGATAGTGCAGGCCATGATGCAATTCCCTGCAACAAGTGCCTCAAATGACATTATGTTCAAAGAGTGAAGCAATATATCCAGGACTGTCTAACCTACAGTATTAATCTAGTCATGGTAGAGAACAGACAGTTTGCTCAGTCTAGCTATTTATTATCTCAATATCTGTTATTCCAGGTAATTGCATTGATTTATTATTTGATGGCTGGGGCAAATGGGAAGGATTACAGCTTTAGCACATATATCAAGTGTATTTATCTGTCGGTGTGACTGTCTGTCTCTATTTATCATTCTATATGTCTGCCTCTTTCTCTATCATTCTCTCTGCCTCTCTAGCTATCGTTCTATCTATCGTTCCATTTGTCTGTCTCTATATCTATCGTTCTGTCTGTCTGTCTGTCTATCTATCTATCTAATCATTCTGTCTGTCTGCCTCTCTATCTATCATTCTGTCTGTCTGCCTCTCTATCTATCAATCATTCTGTCTGTCTGCCTCTCTATCTATCGTTCTGTCTGTCTGCCTCTCTATCTATCTATCTATCGTTCTGTCTGCCTATCTATCATTCTGTCTGCCTATCTATCATTCTGTCTGTCTGCCTCTATCTATCTATCGTTCTGTCTGTCTGCCTCTCTATCTTTTGTTCTGTCTGTCTGCCTCTCTATCGTTCTGTCTGTCTGCCTCTCTATCGTTCTGTCTGCCTCTCTATCATTCTGTCTGTCTGCCTCTCTATCTATCATTCTGTCTGTCTGCCTCTCTATCTATCTATTGCTCTGTCTGTCTGCCTCTCTATCTATCGTTCTGTCTGTCTGCCTGCCTCTCTCTATCATTCTATCTGTCTACCTCTCTTTATCGTTCCATCTGTCTGTCTTCTTCACCCTCTTTGCTCTGTCTGCCTCTCTGTCTTCTGATCTGTTATTTCATGTCATTGTTTTTACTGAAAGTTATATATATTTTGTTTCTGCAACTCACATGGTTAATTTTCTCTTTCTAAGTGCAGTACATTCTGCCAGTTTCTTTCTACATTTAGATTTTGAATCAGCCCAAGCACTGAAATAATTAAATATGGATTTACCGAACACATGGGACTGTACTTTCCAGGATAAATATTTCCACGAGTATTTACGTTTGACATTTGTACAACATCTTGGCTCGAGGCTTACAAATTGAGAGATCCAAGCTCTCCCAGGCTTTATAAATATGTGTAGTGGGTAATGATGTGTTTGTTTATTTTTTAAAGTTCCAGAGTGTAATGTAGCCTCGTACTTTGGATACAGAAAGCATCCAAAAAAAAGCAAAAGATGCTTTCTGTATATGCATGAACGGAGACTGGATTTAGGGCAACCCTAAAAATTTAGGTATTGTGGAATAATTGTAAACACTGTGTAATACAGCCACGATGTGCAGGCAACATCTTAGGTCCATGGTCTAAGGCAGGGGTCCTCAAACTCTGGCCCCCCAGAAGTTGCTGAACTACAACTCCCATGTTTCTCTGGCTATCTATGTAATTCAAAGAATTATGGGAGTTGTAGTTCAGCAACATCTGGAAGGCCACAGTTTGAGCACCCCTGGTCTAAGGGATAGTCCCCATCAGCAGATACTGCCTATCCCAGTACGACCAATAGGCAAAGGGATAACTGTATGTTGAGGGATACTTGTACACCCATGTGCTATCTTTTCCTAGTTTATAACCAATTGCGATAAGATCTGTTATTCTTGTGGTACAGGTCTATTTGTGGCTTCTTCAGTTATACAATAGAGGGGGTGTTGATGATGCATTCCTCAATCTATGTGGGGACAGAGCACCATTGAAATGTCTGTGTAGTTAGCAATACAATTCCCCCACCTCACCCCCCTAAGAAATAGCCTCTCTTCACCTAGGCCGGTCCCTTCACGGGGTTGGGCCTTTAATTGTATCCAAGCATTGCCTCCTCCTGCCCCTTGTGTGGGTTTGCATTGATCCAGATGCTATAATCTAAAGCTATGCATAATGAAAAAATAGCATTAAAAAACATATTGCCTGGGCTTTTCTATTTATAGGGTCTTTTACTTGTGTGACATGATTAATCTGTTACTCAATTCATTGACAAACTGGATATGCCAAAAATGAGGTTTGCCAATAGAGTAAAACATGTACTGTGAGTCAAAAGTGAGAAGCAATTCAGGAATCACCAAATCACCTCTGAAAATCCCCCATGATGCATAGTTTTAAATATTCAAGATGGCAGCTTTCATTGGGGATGGGTAGCATTGCATATGCTATAGGCACATCAGTTGATCTAATCTAACAATGCATGTGATTCCTGACTTTTGATTCACCCTGTATTTAATGGTTTTAAGGGAGCAGGTATGGTAAACAATTCCTGGGACATTTCAATCGCTTAAATTACAAATGTAAGAAAATGCCACGCTCTATGCGGCAAAGTCCTGTGGCTAACCTGAAATTATCTTCAACTGAGCATTGTTTATTGTTGCTATATCTCAAATGTTAATTTGCTTGACATTCAATTAGTACTATGCATGGATAGAGTCGTATGTTGCACTGTCTATGATAAAGTCAAGTTAAAGAGACAATGAGGTTTATATATCTTTGCCTTCTGTAAAAACAAAATGTGAATCTGTAGAAGGTTAAAGACTTGGGAAATAAAACAACCTACAGAGCAAAAACATTTTATGTTTTTCGGGTGTTTTTTATCGCTAAATCCAGCAGCTCTGAAGTCATTGGAGGACTGCAGTCCCTATCAACCTTTGCAAATCAGCGGTTGTCTTGGAGTAATGGGAGTTAAAGTCCAATAACAGATGGAAGGATGAATAGAGTACTGAACCCGTAAAAGTGAAGCAGATGTGCGCCATCATTAACCACATCTGACATTTAAGAACACAACGAAACTGGATGACATCCCAAATCCAAGCAGATGCAGGACGCAGGGGTGAGGCCCCACAGTATTTTATTTTTCTTTTCTTGCTAAATACTAACCTATACAGCAATATTTCCAATGTTTTCTTTAAAAAAAATTACAAAACCAAAAACCCAATAACTCTAATTTATGATCCAAATCACGTTGATTTACATTCCAGTCTTGGATTACCTATTAATGATACATTATTAATATTTTTACAGCGCTAACAATTTCCACAAGCCTGTACTATACAGTGACTAAATAATGCAGTTTCACAGACAGAAACGGATAAAGTGGAATCTACTTTTGGAAATGGCAAATTTTAGGTCAAAACAGCAAAAAGAGGGGAAGCAGGGAGGATTTAACCTCCCCTATACTAAGATGACACCCGTAGAGTGAGGGGGGGACATGTAGGGATTTAGCAGGTAGCTCCCTTAGTAATAAACTAAAATGAACTAACAAAGAACGAATTGCAGGATGGAATTTTATCCAACAAGCAATTCAGTCTTCGTTTCATTTATTGTAATTTCTATTATTTCATCTTTCAGTTGAATTGACGAATAGCCGAAATTCGGCCAAAAACTAATGCCCAATTCTAATGGTTATGGTTCCTGTCTAACCTCTGAGCCCTAGCAGTGGGTAGAATCATAATACATGCAGTGTAAGGTACAGCCAGAGGCATTCTCACAATATGAACAATTCACAATGATTACAGAGCAAGGAACTGTTCATGTAGACAGTGTACCATGCGGGGGCAGTGCATGTAGTGTCAGACAGGGTAAACAGTGAGTGCAATGTCAGACAAAGTAAATGCAGTGGATAGAGTGTCAGAGACATTGCATACAGTGATTGCAGTATTAAATTAATTGATAAAGAGAACACAGTGTAAGAGTTAGTGTATGCAGTGAGTGTAATGGCAGACCAGTGGGTACAGTGTCAAAGGCAGTGCATGCATACAGGAGCAGTACATACACTGTGTTAAGTGTCTAGGGACAGTGTCTGCAGTGAGTGTAGTGTATAGAAGCAGTGTATGCAGTGAGTGCAATGTATATTGGCAGTGTATGCAGTGAGCGCAGTGCACAGGGACAGTGCATGCAGTTAGTGAAGTATATAGGGGTAGTGCACGCAATGAGTGAAGTATATAGAGGCAGTGTATACTGGCAGTGTATGCAGTGTATATTGGCAGTGCATGCAATGAGTGAAAGTATATAGAGGCAGTGTATACCGGCAGTGTATATTGGCAGTGCATGCAATGAGTGAAGTGTATAGGGACACGGCATATAGTTAATGCAGTGTATAGAGGCAGGGCCTGCAGTGAATCCAGTGTCAGAGGCATTGTATATAGTGAGTGCATTATATCGAGGCAGTGCCTGCATTAAGTCCAGTGTCAGAGGCAGCGCATACTGTGATTGCAGTGTACAGAGGCAGTGCCTGCAGAGTATCAGACGCATATAGTGAGTGCAGTGTATAGATGCAGTGACTGCAGTGTGTCCAGTATCAGTGGCAGTGCATACAGTAAATGCAGTGTATGGGCAGTGCATGCAGTGAGTGCACTGTAATGAGCAGTGTATGCAGTGAGTGCAGTGTACAGGGGCAGTGCATGCAGAGTATCAGAGGCAGTGCATATAGTAAATGCAGTGTATGGGCAGTGCATACAGTGAGTACACTGTAATTAGCAGTGTATGCAGTGAGTGCAGTTTACAGGGGCAGTGCATACAGTGAGTGCACTGTAATTAGCAGTGCATACAGTGAGTGCAGTGTACAGGGGCAATGCATAGAGTGAGTGCAGTGTAATTGGCAGTGTATGCAGTGACAGTGAATGCAGTGAGTGCAGTGTAATTAGCAGTGTATGCAGTGAGTGCACTGTAATTAGCAGTGCATACAGTGAGTGCAGTGTATAGGGACAGTGCATACAGTGAGTGCAGTGTAATTATCAGTGCATAGAGTGAGTGCAGTGTACAGGGGCAGTGCATACAGTGAGTGCAGTGTGCAGGGGCAGTGCATGCAGTGAGTGCACTGTAATTAGCAGTGTATGCAGTGAGTGCAGTGTACAGGGGTAGTGCATGCAGTGAGTGCACTGTAATTAGCAGTGTATGCAGTGAGTGTAGTGTGCAGGGGCAGTGTATGCAGTGAGTGCACTGTAATTAGCAGTGTATGCAGTGAGTGCAGTGTACAGGGGCAGTGCATACAGTGAGTGCAGTGTGATTGGCAGGGAGCTCAGCCCAGGGGCGGCTCATTGTTATATAAGCAGACAGTGCGATGTTCAGGCTCACTGGGAGGGAACTGCCGGCAGCTGATGATCCGGTGACACTGACTCAGGATGGAGCTCCTGCTCCTGTCCCCCCAGCCGGCCCCCGGGTACCTGCAGTTCCTAGCGGGGCTGCTGTCCACCCGTGGGGCCCCCGGGTACTTGCTGCTCCTGGCCGGGCTCCTGTGCCCCATGCCGGTCCTCTCTCACCCGCAGTGCCTGGATTTCAAGCCCCCGTTCCGCCCGGTCCAGGAGCTCACTTTCTGCGTTCAGTACAAGGACTTCGGCTGCTGCGACTCAGCCCGAGACTCCGAGCTCATGAGCGCCTTCTACCGGGTGCTGGGAAACCTCGACCGAGCAGGCTATGAGCGCTGTGCTGCCCATGTGCAGGACATTCTGTGCCAGGTGAGTGGGCAGTGCCCAGGGGGCCAGGGAAATCACTGAGGGGCATGGCAACCAGAACCATGGGGACCAGGGAAACCACTGAGGGACTGGCAACTAGAACCATGGGCATGGCAACTAGAACCATGGGGACCAGGGAAACCACTGAGGGACTGGCAACTAGAACCATGGGCATGGCAACTAGAACCATGGGGACCAGGGAAACAACTGAGGGACATGGCAACTAGAACCATGGGCATGGCAACTAGAACCATGGGGACCAGGGAAACCACTGAGGGACATGGCAACTAGAACCATGGGCATGGCAACCAGAACCATGGGGACCAGGGAAACCACATGGCAACTAGCATGGGCATGGCCAGAACCATGGGGACCAGGGAAACCACTGAGGGACTGGCAACTAGAACCATGGGCATGGCAACTAGAACCATGGGGACCAGGGAAACAACTGAGGGACATGGCAACTAGAACCATGGGCATGGCAACTAGAACCATGGGGACCAGGGAAACCACTGAGGGACATGGCAACTAGAACCATGGGCATGGCAACCAGAACCATGGGGACCAGGGAAACCACTGAGGGACTGGCAACTAGAACCATGGGCATGGCAACTAGAACCATGGGGACCAGGGAAACAACTGAGGGACATGGCAACTAGAACCATGGGCATGGCAACTAGAACCATGGGGACCAGGTAAACCACTGAGGGACATGGCAACTAGAACCATGGGCATGGCAACCAGAACCATGGGGACCAGGGAAACCACTGAGGGACATGGCAACTAGAACCATGGGCATGGCAACCAGAACCATGGGGTCCAGGGAAACCACTGAGGGACATGGCAACTAGAACCATGGGCATGGCAACTAGAACCATGGGGACCAGGGAAACCACTGAGGGACATGGCAACCAGAACCATGGGGACCATGGAAACCACTGAGGAACATGGCAACCAGAACCATGGGGACCTGGGAAACCACTGAGGTACATGGCAACTAGAACCATGGGGACCAGGGAAACCACTGAGGGACATGGAAACCAGAACCATGGTGACCAGGCTAACCACTGAGGGACATGGCAGCTAGAACTCATGGGGACCAGGGAAACTACTGATGGGCATGTCAACCAGAACCATGGACATGACAACCAACACTCTGGGGACCAATGGGCAGCACCAAGTGGACCTGTGAAAAACACCCAGGGGACCAGTGGGACATGGCAAACAGCAGCAAGGGGACCAGTGGGACATGGCAAACAGCACCCAGGGGACAAGTAGGGCATGGCAAACAGCACCCAGGGGACCAGTGGGGCATGACAAACAGCACCCAGGGGACAAGTAGGGCATGGCAAACAGCACCCAGGGGACCAGTAGGGCATGACAAACAGCACCCAGGGGACAAGTAGGGCATGGCAAACAGCACCCAGGAGACCAGTAGGGCATGACAAACAGCACCCAGGGGACCAGTGGGGCATGGCAAACAGCACCCATTGGGACCAGTGGAGATCACCTTGGGGAATGTTACACAGCTCTCAGGGTATTAGTAGATAAAACCTAGAAGCATGGTAAACATCAGCCAAGAGACTTGTGGTTAGCACACAGTGCATGGTAAACAGAACCCAAGGGACCAATGGGTAGCACTCAGTGCATAGTATACAGCACCCAGGAGACCAGTGAAAAATACTCAAAGGCATGGAAAAGAGCACCTAGGGGGACCAGTGGGCACCAAGATATATAGCAAATTTCACCAAGGGGGCCAGTGAAACACACTCAGTGGCATGGAAAACAGTACCCAGGGGACTAGTGGGCAGCACCCTGCACATGTCCATTAGAACTCAGGGTACATGGGCAAAATACTTGAACATTAAAAACAGCATCTATGGGATCAGTGTGCACCATCCAGGGAGACAGATGGATAAGATTTAGGTGATTAGTGGACAGATTATAGAGGACCAGTCGAAAGGGTCTAAAGGATCAGTTGGCAGACCCAAAGTGACTGTCCCTATCCACAGTGTTTGCCAGACCTTTATTTTTTAATGCCATTTATGATTTCTGAATTCTAACTGTAGGACTTGTGGAGCTTGCTGTCAGAATATGACTCATTCTCAAAATGAACACATGCACAATCATTTGGTTAGTTCGTCAATGCCAACTGTGAGACCCAGGTTTGAATCCAGACCACCTCCCCAGTGGGCAAGACACCTAATGATATATTTCTTCCTACGTTGAGTCCTCACAGTTTGCAAACTTGTTTGAGCAGGGCTTTTATCACTCCTAAATATTCCCTTTGTATAATTGTAAAGTTCTGCCCAATGTATTAGCAGAATAACAATGTTAATAATTGTGCCAGTCTCAAAATTTTTATTCTGTTTACCCTGTGATCATGGCATGTTTAAAAATGTTAGCGCATGTTTTACTGGTTTTTATGGCATCTTCTTAATACTGTTACTATTTGGGGCTAGGTGGCCTAATTGAGGGGGGCAACATCTCAAACTAAAATCTACAACACTAGAGATCTATGACTAGTCTATGACTTCCTAGGGCAAAGCTTCCAATACTAAAGTGGTTTCATACTGGGATGCCTTAGTTCAAATTTTCAGATGATATTTTTTTTAATTGCAAGTTGGTGGTCATAGGTCACATCTGGTCCATAAAACTTCTCACTGGCAAAACAATTTGTGTATTTGATTTTTCCCCCCTGTGTTTCCCTCCTAGGAGTGTTCTCCTTACGCTGCACATCTCTTTGATGCAGAGGACCCCTCTACTCCAGTTCGAACGATTGCTGGCCTCTGTATGGATTACTGTGTGGATGTCTGGCAGAAGTGCAGGTCTATTTTTCAATACATGACGTCAGACAAGGAATTATTAGCACTGGAAAGCAACATGGCGAAATTCTGCCGCCAGCTGGCTCTCGATGACTCAGACTACTGTTTCCCTCACTTGTTGGTCAACACAAACCTTAACAAAAATCTGGGACGGGTCATAGCTGACTCAGAGGGCTGTCTACAGCTATGCCTCGAGGAAGTAGCTAATAGTCTTCGGAATCCAGTTGCCATGGTACACGCCAATGATGGAACACACAGATTTTTTGTAGCAGAACAAGTGGGTTTAGTTTGGACCTATCTCCCTGACAAATCTAGACTGGAAAAGCCCTTTTTAAACATCTCCAAAGCCGTGCTTACCTCACCTTGGGAAGGAGATGAGCGAGGATTCCTTGGAATTGTTTTCCACCCAAACTTTAAACATAATGGCAAAGTCTATGTTTACTATTCAGTGGAAATTGGCTTTGATGAAATTATCCGAATCAGCGAGTTCAGAGTTTCCTCACATGACATGAATACAGTAGACCACAGCTCAGAAAGGTAGTAGTGCCAAAATACTTCTCATCTCTGCCAAGCAACTCCATAAAATATTAACAAGGCCCTGGTACTTTGGGCATGAAGCCACTTGTCACAGGAAAAACAAAAGCCTTCTTTGAAAACAAACTGATATTGACTGTTTTTTTTTTTCCTGTTTCCAACTCTTATTTGGAAATGGAGTCAGATATTCGGCTGTTACTGCTTGGATTTGCTATTTGTGGAGTTGCACATATGTGTCAAAATTCAACAAATGGTGCCATGATTTCACAATCCTTTTAATGAGTCACTGGCAGTATATTTGGTCTCAACAACAAAGAGACTAAATTGGAATTGAGGAGTCTTTTTTTTTTTTTTTTTGCAGTTCGCAACTATTGATCGTTGCATCACAAACCTCTCGAAAATCCACAAATGAAATAAATAAAAAAATAAACCAGCCTTAGTTTACAGCGTTACTCCATCCAAAAACAGTGTTTTAAACAAACGCTGTTTTTGGATGGAGCATGCATTTCTAGCACGCCTCAACTCCTTTAAAAACAAACAAAAAAACTAACAGAGATAGAAAAATAAAATTACATTAGGTCTCATGTCAAGGCCACGTTCTTCCTGCAGCCCAATTTTCTCCAGTGATATCACTCCCTTTTACTGCAGTTGTAAGGGTGTCCCAGAAGATGGGTTGAGGAAGCTATGCCACCTCAGCAGCATTGAGGGGGCTATGCCACCAATGATCATCTGTTGCAGCATGCCTTGCTTGCCGATGATGGACACAAACTATGATTTAACATTAGCCAGTCCAGAACTCTTGTTCTGGGCTGTAAATGACACCGCTGCAGGTGCTATATCTACGTATTTGTAGCTTTTCATAATGAAACATTACACAGAGACTTAACGCACAAGCCAAGCTAGCTGAATTGGGTAAAAAGTTGTTAAATTGGAGAATTTTTCCAGTTTTGGCCTTGGTTTTTCAATTTCCTTGCAAATTCACCACAATTCACAGTTTCAGGGAGAATTATCAGGAAGTAAAATAGATCTCAAATTTAAGGTCAAAAGAGCCAAATTTGAATGCCTTTTCCAAAATGGACATCTCAATGCAGTGCCCTTCCTGGGTGACCAATGTACAGTCCTGGTGAATAGCTTTTGCATGGGGAAAAATGCCATACTTGCTTGCCTAGTTTCTTGTCTCTGGTGTGTCCCCATAAATGGGTAAATCTCCGCTCAGGTCTCAAAATGGTTTTTGCTCACTTGTGCCATTACAGAGTGGACCTATACCATTTGCAGACTGATCCCACCTGCAAGGGCCGTCCAGATTTAAAATACCAGCTGGAGAACTCACTGGACACCTACTGAAGGGCGAGATATTTGAGCATTTGTCCATTCTCAGTATTCTCTTGCACACTGTTTTTTTTGCTCTCCATAAGGTAAACGCATAATCCAGACGTAGACCCCTAGTTCAATGTGTAGACTATTCCTCGCTGATGAGGCCTAACAAGGCTAAAACAATTGTCTGGGATTACTGTATCTCTCTACAGCAATTCGGTTCTGAACTGTCCTTATGGGTGGGATCAGTCTGATATGCTAATAGACTAGGTTCTCTTTGTAATGGCACAAGATGAGCTAAAACCAGCTTGAAAACCGAGTGGGGATTCACTGAAAGGCAAGCTAGTTGAGTTCTCTTATACCTGAGCTCGCTGTTGGGCAGGCAAGACAAATGCTTGGTGCGATCATTGGCCAAAATATATGCTCCTGGTGTCATTAACCTCTTCACTATCAAGACATATGCAAAAATGATTACCAGAAGGACTTCGTATACAATGGTTTGAGATGTATAGATGCATACACCTGTTTCTTGAGTGCTTGAGTATACACATTATTTGGAGTGAATGGGTTAATCTAATTATATATGTTCCAGTATTTGTAATTTCATTTTTGTTGAATTACTTATTTTACTTTTCTATTTCTCTAATTAAGGATAATTCTGGAAGTCGAAGAACCGGCCTCCAATCACAACGGCGGAGAACTGCTTTTTGGGTTTGACGGCTATCTCTATATATTTATCGGTGACGGAGGAATGGCTGGAGACCCCTTTGGGAAGTTTGGAAATGCTCAAAACAAGTAAGGACTCATTCAGCCTTATGTATGAATGAGCAGGTCCCTGCTTGCTACATTTAAATCAATACTTGTCATATATTGAAACTACACTTTTCATGTGTTAGCCCTCTGGGCACCAGAGTTAAAAGAATCTCATTGAATCCTTTTACAAATTAATATTTTTATAACCCCTTGTTACTCAGATGCTTAACTTAAACATAATGTTAACATAAACTTTATTGTGCAACGTTACTTTTCTTCGGACATTGCCATAAAGTCACCTTAAATTCCAAAACATTGCAGATGTAGATCTTTTGCTGAAACATTAGGTGCATATGGAGTTATGGAGTTAACAAAAACATTGATTAAAGGATAAATGTCAACCCAGGATTTCGAATATATTTTCTTATCCCCTATAGTAAACAAATATCTATTTGTTGGGTCTGAAAGATGAAAATTAAGTGTAAAAATCCACACCTCAGTTTTGACCTTTGTGGTTAAACTATAGTCACAAAAGATTATAAAGAATAGGTTAGTCTAGAACACAAGTATATATAGATCTCAATCTTCAAACACAAGTATATATCCACAGCTAAAGGATTGTGATTGTCAATTTGTATATTTTTTTCTATATATGGGGAACACAGTAAACAATCCGAAAAGGTTTACCTATTTGCTGCTATCACCCTGATCCTTTGTTGCTCATTCAGAGGGTATCAATCACAGATGATGAAAACAGCAGAGGGCAGTGCTACAAGATGCAAAGTGCACAGAAGTGCTATTTAAATTTATTGAAGGACATAAAGAAAAATACAGATGTTTTGGGTTTTCCCTTTTTCAACGCATATTGTAATTAAATTAATAAAAGTCTACAGTACATGCAGAAATTGAAAGGATTCCTCCCACCGTATCGCCACCCCAAATTGAAAGTATAAAATGATGCTCCAGTGCATCCAGACACCATGCCTCGGGTGTCCTCAGCCCTCGGGAGGAGTCTCACGAGACTTTTTTACTTCATATGCAAAGTGCATAATGTTGTCAGTTCATAACAACTGTTGCCCAGATACAGATAAACATACACTTGTATCAATACAATAGCAGGCTGCCAAGCAAGTAAAAGAAGATTCAGAAGTCTAAAAATTAAGAATCGCTAAGGAAAATATATTTCGACTAAAGCTGTGAAGCACAAATACTTTTCCAATCCCTGCTATAAATCGGCACACAAACAAGGTACAGGAACACTTTAGTGTTAGGAATTCAAACACTCAGACGTCAGCACAAGGGGGAACCTAATGTACATATGCAAAGAGTGCCAAAGCGCGCATTAGGCCTTCCCCATAGGAAAGCATTGAATCAATGCTTTCCTATGTGGATTTGCAAGACACTGGACTGCTACCTGCTGTTTCAACGAGTTTAACTCCGTGAAACAACGTGGGAGGTTATCACGTTTGCATGAGAACATATAGCGTATTCTAAATCTCTAATAGGAAAGCATTGATTTAGTGTTTTATTATGGGGTAGGCCTAATGTGTGCCTGTATATTCAGACGAAATGAAAGTTTTGGTGGTGCCCAAGGCTAACTTGCACAAAGAGCATACGTGGAATTAAGACTCTGTCGCATGCTTGAGCAGGAGAAGACAGTGACATTACGCCACTACCAGTACTTAGAAGATGGCAGCACGTGAATAAGAATCCGGTGCCGCAATGATTAGCATAGTCATAGGTAAAAGGATGGGATTCTGGAGCAAAGATTTATGGGAAGAGTAAAGTTAAGAGTTTAAAAGTAAGGGGGACGGTAAAAATAAAAAGGTTTGTGCGACAGAACAGTTCTAGTGGTATTAGCATTATGGTTGCAGTTACTGTGGTCTGTATCGGGGGAATTTGATCAACTAAATTAAGTGAATTCAATTGCAATTTGACTGTTTGTGAACAGCCAGCCAAAAAGGGCAAATCTATTTAGAGATTTGCCCTGAGTTTTAATCAGCTAATCAAATGACAGCTGAAGAATGGTAGAGCACGTTCTGTTGAGATAATGAAACTAAATGGACTAAACGTGGTTGAAACAGACAAATGTTGGCAAATGAATGGCATTGCTGCTGTTTGATCCTAGTGTATTGATCTCACTCTGCCCTGTTTATCCTGATTGTCCTTTCAGTAGGCTGTCAAAACCAAATATAAAAGTATATAGCTAAAACAGAGCAGTAGGGGCTAGGTGTTCTAGAGGCTGTAGAAAACAATCTAACGCATGGCATGGTCCCATGCCCAAAACAGTTCCAGAAAATCAGGGCTTGTGGTCGGTCTAGTACGGTTGTTTAAAAACGAACAAACTATTGAACAGAGTCAATAGTCTTACCCTGGAGCTCGATCCCCTTGTTCGTGGGAATGTTTCCATTGAACAGCGCTTTTCCAAGTATTGTGGAACCGACCACAGGCGATGCTGTAAGTCCAGCGGTGTTTCTGAGTTTCTGTGTCTGTTTTCAGTTCCCACGAGATTAATGCCCAAACACCGCAGACTGCGTTCATGTGAACAAGATGACCACCACCTCGTGGTCGTCCATAGGAATTGAGGCCATGCAGACGCATACTTAGAACACTTCGGTGGATATTGCTACAAAGTAGCAATTAGGCTTAACAAGCTCCAGGGTGGTCTCCGGTTTTTGCGGCTGTTCGGTTCCCGAACCAAATATAAAATCCCACGAACCAAGTCTGTTCACATACTTTTTTTTAAAAGGCCCTTAGTCTTTTGGTAAGAGGCTGGCCAGCAGGCCCTTCCAAGAACACGTGACGAGGCTCAGTTCGTCACAATTAGAAATTTCAATTTTAATATTCTTATATATTAAATTGTTCAGAGATCCAGCCCTATACCCTGACCATAATCAAGGTTAACAAACACTGAGAGGATGAAATACAGAAAAACAAGTGATTATAAAACTGAAAAAAAGTGACTGAAAAATTGTGCATTTTGGGTTGAGGAATTCACAAGCAACTTATATCTAAATGGTACTGAGTTAGGGAAAACAAATGCGAAGGAATTGCTGGGAATGGTTATAGATAACAGTCCAGATCAGGGATCAGCAACCTATGGCACATGTACTTTGCATGACACTCAAGGCTTTCGGAGAAAAAGAGGCTCTGGCCTGTCAGGAGTCCCAGTGGGACTTCAGATATTTGCTAGTGCAACCTGAGCTGTGATTGCAGGTGGTGAGGGATAATTCTTAATTTAACATTGCAACACTGCCTCACTTGTGAACGGGAATCTGCATTTGTACAGAGCAGTCTGCAGCAGCTATTGCGGCTCCTGGCCTTGACCTGTACCTGGCCAGCCCGGTCTCCACTGAAACCCAGGGAACACAATACGACAAACCTCTCCCGAACATATACAATAAGAACAGGCCGCATTCACACAAACAACGAGATGCATAAATGTCCAGAGGATAGAGAATCCAATGGGCGCAAAAAGGTTCCATGAAAAATATAGAACTGGTATAATATAGAAATATAAATACATTTTATTAGATATTCAGAGACAGGACATATAAAATATTGCATAAACCTATAAAAAGAGACACAAAAATAAAAAAGAAAGTCTCTACATGGTCTTTGGGGGGTGTGGGGGACTCTATAGTAGACTGGATGGGGTGTTGGCTGGGGATAATGAGAAAGGGAGTTAGGGCACAGTAAAGTTTGTATATGACCTACAGTGAGCTTGCTGTGGCTATACTAAACGGCACCAAAAAAAAAGGAAAAAAAGCCCTGTATATAAGTATCACTGTTATGCATAAAGTCAGTTGAATCAAATGTAACCAGTGTAACGGTGTGTCAATACCAACTGATACCTGGACAAATGTTACAGAGATTGAGTTACTATACCCATTACAGTGAACCTCTTGTGGCTATGATAAACAGCAAATAGGCAATAAAAAGCCCTATAGATCCTCGTCACTATTATGGGTACATGGTATAAAATCAAGAATGTCCGGTGTAACCGTGTCACAACACCAACTGCTACCTGAAGAGACAGAGATTGGGTTTAGGATGGCACTTTAAAAAGAAAAAGAAAGCAGAAGCCTTCTACAGACTAGCTAAATCAAAAGTCCAACTCAGTCGCTAACTGAGAAAAAAAATAAAAAAAAATAATTGGTCTAAGTAGAGAAGGCTAAATGCTGCCAAACACCCAACCTATGGTTGCTGCAAGGTACACCCTCTAACTCCCCCAATCCAACAGCTGAGGTTCCCTCCAATTGCGTCCACACAACTAGTGGTCTAGAGTTCTTAATATTTCCCCCATAGAAACTGCTTAGCTAAATCGTCCATGGCATTTAAGGAGAGCCACTCACCGGGTCTCCTTATATCAGACTGAGATAGCCGGTCATATGATGGCCGCAACCAATTGCGGTTCTATGGGGCGTGTAATGGGTATGCCAATACGACACTAACATGAATTGAATCCCGCCCCCAACGGTGCCTCCCCTTTATCGACACTCACGCCCACCTTCATACTGCATTGACGCGAGGAGGATGGGAGGAGTCTTGACCAGTGGATTCACACGTACAGTAAAAGGGGAGGGGGGAGAAGGGGGAGAGGAACAACCCCAAAAGGACAACCCTTCATGAATTGGGGGACCTAGATAATTATAAACATAGTAGTAGTGGTAATGTGGAATTTGTGTACAGTGGCGCTTACAGAGATAATTGAAAACGTAAAAATAGTCCTCTCAAAACCTGGCACATACAGAATCAATTGGATAAGTATACTGAGTGGTGTGCAAAACCAATCCCAGTGGAAGGTGGAGTGCTCAGAAGGTTGGAAATAACTTACCCCCCTTGGAACTCTTGGTAACCTAAGGGGGGGATAGAGAATAATAGTGTGGAATGTATAAGAACAATGCGAGTGAAATAACTCAATAGTTCTGAGCCTAGCCTGGACAGGCTCACATGGTTCTGAGCCTAGACAGCACAGGCTCAGATTACTCTGTTGCTTATATTCTCCCTCTGGAAAAGTGACAAATGCCAGTATGTAGTGTAATAAGTCTAAAGTACCAATATATGTAGGTGAATAAATAAAACTGCTCACCTTACATAGAGCCTTGAACTCGGCTCTAAGTTAAACAGCACGTGTGTCAATAAGAGGACACATACCCTTCTTTGAATGCAACAGGAACTCTGGATGCTGAATACTGGATGCCACAGGAGAAGGTTTAGTAAAAAATGAAATGTATTAGATAAAAATACAAAATATAGAACAACAAACAATAAAGGTCCAAATAAAAATGTGGGTGGTCCCGAGAAGTGTTTCGCCTTGGTGGCTTTTTCAATCGGTATCTGTGTCTGAGTTCCTGGTCTTCTTTTGAATGGTGTCGGTGGATGTCATTGGTAGATTGGTTGTCGCCCTCCTGATTGATCGCTTATTTAGTTCCGGTTTCATCAACCGGAAGTGACGTAGCGCTGTTATACGTCCTTACATCCGGGCGAGTCCACTGACGCCATTTTACTTAATGGCAAAAAGTCTATATGTACAGAGATAAGCTCCAATAGAGATACGGAGCAAATAAGTAAGGGCAAAATGGAAAAAGAAGGAAAGTTAGGTGTCGATAGTGCAGTTGAGACACATATACAATGTCACAGTTAAAAGAAAGTGTCGCTAAAACATCGCTTTTTTAGAGAGAACTAGCAGCCTTTTCCTATGTGCAACTGACAGATTTGTTTCATGCAAATAGTATAATAAGGTGCAAAAAGTGTCAGCAGTTATATATAAAGAAGTAAATAGAGATCTTACATTATGCAGCAATGACAGTAATAAAAAACATAATAAAATCACTAATTACATATATATACCTCAAAAGATGTATACAAATCTGTTGGAAACACTGCTTGACTCCCTACTTTGCACATGCAGAGCTGTAATTTCAAAATATGTCCTGTCCAGTTACTATTGCCATTATATCTTGCAACAACCCCTTTAAGACGTTAGCCAAATCACAATTTGTAATTTAAACAAATATTAAAACCTAGTGCTCTATAGCATTTTTTTGTAATCGTTTTTCCTTTTTGTGACATTTCCACTTGTTTTTTAAAAATTCATTTTATTAAATTTGACAAAACAAAATAGAGCATGTAGGTTCACCACAAGGGATCCTACAATGCTTCCTGGAGATATAGATAGTAGTATTGCTAAATATAAATATACTATGTAACTATGTAACCTGTAGCGAAGTTAATGTCCTGAGATTTTGCAGTACAGTATTAAAAGAAAACATGAATAAAATAAAATACAATACAATAACCACCTTGTATGGTAAACCTCCTATCTTGAAATAAATATTGTACAAACTCTCACAAGGCTGGCATCAAAATAAAAATGAGCTTTATTAAATGTGGCTCTATATATAAACACAAGTCAGCCCCTGTGAGAACAATTGATTGCTGCAAGGAAAGAGAGGCTATGTGGTCAGTCATTATACATAGCACCAAATGGACCTTCCAGTCAAGATAATGTCAACCTGTATGAGGCATAAAGGGCTATTTAGATGAAAATAGTATATATGCAATACCTCTAATTTCACTATAATATAGTAAGAAAAAGGATTGGTATCCAAATATACTTATCTGAAAGTATTTAGATGAACCCTGTTGGGTGGCCAAGTGACCAAATAGCTATATACAATATAGCTGATAAGAAAAAGATGAAAAATGCTATTACCAGTAAAAGACTGGCAAAAAGTTAAACTGTCAAAGCCTCTCTCCCTGTTAAGCTCGCTAGACAGATATAGGAGGAAAGATCAAAAGTAAAAATCAAAGTAAGTGAACCATCAAAGCAACATGCTAACCATTAGTGAAAAATAAAGTGCCCAGTGATAAAACAAAAAGCAAGAATACCCGACACGCGTTTCGGTGCAGAACTACATGCACCTTTGTCAGGGTCCCAATACAAGGTGGTTATTGTATTGTATTTTATTATTTTTGCTTTTAATACTGTACTGCAGAATCTCAGAGGACATTTACTTCACTACATGTTAATTACTTTATATTTATATTTAGCAATACTGCTATCCATATCTCCAGGAAGCATTGTAGGTTCCCTTGTGGTGAACCTGCACGCTCTATTTTGTTTTGTCTTTCTTGATTATCTAGGGTTATGCCCTGAGGATCCCTTGAATCTCTCTTTGGTTCCTAGGAGCATTGGGAACACTCTGACACATTTCTCTTAGGGTTGTGTTTAAAGTTGTTTCCCTCTGGTATCCTATCTCTATACTTTTTGATTTTATAAAATTTGCTTATTTATTATTTATTTATAGCATAAGGCTGTTGTTTTTTCTGTTTTTACTTGATCCATTCCTCTCTTCCAGGTCCACGCTCTTAGGCAAAGTATTGCGGATCAATGTAAATCACAATGACCATGGTCCGCTATACAAGATCCCATCAGACAACCCATTTATAAATGACCCGTCGGCTCGTCCAGAAGTCTATGCTTATGGGGTGAGGAACATGTGGCGCTGTTCTTTTGATAGGGGAGATTCGCTCACTAAAGAAGGGAAAGGTCGTCTCTTCTGCGGAGATGTAGGGCAGAATAAATACGAAGAAGTTGATATTGTAGAGAAAGGGAAGAATTACGGCTGGAGAGCGAGGGAAGGATTCAGCTGCTACGATAAAAAACTCTGCGCAAATTCCTCACTAGGTAATGACAACACATATAATTCTTTTAAATTCAGAGAGACCCATTTCAGTCCTTTTGTTGCTACCAAGATACAGTATGTACAAAAACAGATATTCACAAACGTGTAAATTGGTATAAATTCCTAGTTCATTTTAGTAGGCCAAAACAACCGAATGAAAGCAATGCTGATCTGTATATTTTATTTTTCATATTCATTATTTTGGTATAAAATTGGAAACTTAGAGAAAAACTGGCTGTGCATCCAGTCCCATTAATCCTAAAAGTGTCACTAAGATGGAGAAAATGATTGAGGTTATTTACTAAACTGAAAATGATGGAGACTCAACAGGATAATTAAATGTTTTGCTCAAAATAGCCAAGTTGGCAAACTAGCTTTACTGAAGTATTTTGGCTTAAAACACTGTTTTCTTGATTTCATTTAAAATTACCGGTAATAACTAATCATGAAAATTAGATTTCTGTCTGCTCTCCTTACATTAGTTTGTTTTCATTCTGTGGCAGAGATTATTCCAATTTTTTCATATTGTAGCAGAGACTGGGCTAACTAGACATTAAATTGCTTGCAGTACACACGGTTTGTACAGATTTTCATACCTGGGAAAAGGGGGATGTAAACACAAGCATTCTTAAACATTCGTAAACAAAACCAAATTAAACAAGCTAGAATTTAGTGCAAGTTGTTAAAAAAAAATACTGCTAAAATATTTTGGAGTGTTTAGAGGTAATATCTGTGTTTAAGACTTGTTACACATCCCAAGAAGACTTGTTCCAAAACTAGTCTAGTCCCATATATAGTTTTGAGATCAAAGGGTTAATAGTGGGATTTTCTCTAAACTGGCTTATTATAGGTAAGTTAAAGTGATCTCCCAGATATGGCCACAATATCCTACATTTTTAGATATAAGAGATGACACCATTCCTGGGGCTCGTGGAGGAGCTTGGAGGTCAGCCTCCTCCCCACGGATTATGGACCATGACCCAGAGCCCTCCCCAAAGGCTATGTGGAACTGTGTATGGCTGAGATTGGGTACCATCTGGGGATATACAATGTTTGGGGGTTTCCCTTGGGAAGGGGAACATTTGTGGTTCGGAATTCCTGGCGCCCTTGTCTGGAAAGAAAGAATTGTATATAACGCAATTAACCAACGGATAATATCATTAGCCTGGGCTGAACTAATTAACTGTGACCAACCCAGACTTGATGGTGCAGGAGAGGGAACTTATTCTGCTAATAACCCCCTGTATTTAACCCTGTATAAATATCTGTGTGTTGTGTTAATAAACCAGTACTTGTTTTATCCACACAAATGTTTAGCTAGTGCATAGGAAAGGGCTATTTTCACAATGATGATTAGTCATGATCTGGGACATAGACAGATACAGACAGAGACACAGTTGAGCATAGATAAATGTTTCTAGACAGATGGGTATAGATAGACAGATATCTGTATTTAACATTACTTACAGTTTTAAAGACGTTTAATTGCACAATTCCACCTACATGTGTCTGCTACTATTTAAGTCTCTTTTCACTCAGTAACATTCCCCAGTATATGCCTCTGTTTCTTCCAAATTACCTTTTTTATTTTATGTCTACATATGTTATTATATAAAGGAGAGAGAGAGAGAGAGAGTGGTTAAGCAGTTATGTTATGTTATCTATCACTAGAAAATTGTATAGAAGAAATATCTTGCCACGTACCTTCCTATTTGTTGCAATCTTTCAATTTTTTTTAGTGCAGTTAGCCTGTAATGGTCAGATTACTGCTGTTTCTGTACCATGGAACCAATTTAAAACATAGATGCAGATCAGGAGGGTAGGTCGGAAGATATCAGAGAGTTATTCTACAAGCCTGTTGTTTTCCATGCATTTTTTTTTCTCCATTCCATCAACATCTGTTGAATATTTAAGATAACCCCACTGAGTTGCTTTATTTATTATTCATTTGAAACATAAAAGAAACGCTTGGCAAGTCAGGAAGGAAGAAGCGTTTTTTGGCAAGCTACCTTGTACAGCACCTGGGTGTATAACGTAGCACATTTTATGCAAGCCTTGTTTTCACTGTCTTACTTTGCCTAAATCAGAGGACCACCTGCTCTTTCTATCTGACCTTCAGAGGTCCTAAAGATGTTGGACACAAGGTCTGGCTTTTTTGGGATCTAAATATATGCATTATATGCGCACATTTATTTTGAGACTAATGCAGATCGTGCCACTCTGGTTCTAATAATTATTCATAAACAGAATAACCAGTTTAACCATAAATTATATAGCCATTCATAATACTCAACTAACTAAGCATTGAGTATTTGAATGAGCCCTACTGGAACTTGAAGTTGCAATTTGCACAGAATTTAAAGACAATATTATTGGCGCATTAACCACTGAACTATCTTGACAGATATGTTTTTGATGTTATGTGAAAGAATATTTATTTTGTTTTCAGATGATGTGCTTCCCATTTTTGCCTATCCTCACAAGCTGGGAAAATCTGTCACAGGAGGTTATATTTACAGGGGCTGCGAATATCCCAACTTGAATGGTCTTTATATCTTTGGAGATTTTATGAGTGGGTAAGTATTTTATTATGATTTTTTTCCAATATCCAATTTAAAGTGAGTTTTGTAAAACTAAATATTCACTTTTTTTACATTTTATTCTGTAAAAAAAATGGTAAGTAACAAAAAAATATGTATACAAAAATTTAAAACATGGTATGCTCATTAAAATAGCAGGCAGATCATGCAATATATAGTGAATACATAATGGTAAACCATGTATTATGGGAATGGGTAAATAATATCAACAATGAGTGCTGCACAATACAGCTCTTATCATGCTTAGCCATACGCTGAAACACTTACTCCCTAGTTTGTCGCCATTTACAGCTGTGTGTGTGTGTGTGTGTGCACGCTATGAGGTGTTATGAAATGCAACTCTCACCAGAGATACGCATATCTTTCACAAACTTCCTCTTTCACTCACACATTCTGCATGGAATTATCTGGTGGTGAATTATTTAATAAGTATATATATGATAATATTAAAGGTAAGGCAAGGCAGATACGAATTGGAAAGACAGAGATAGTTCTAAATCCTTTCTCTCTAACACGCCCATATTCCAAATGCGTGCATCCCACCCAAAGCTGGATTCCATTGTTTTTGTATGGAAGTAATCGCAATACTTTGTGAATATTGTGTATACCACTGACAGGTCCACCTTTAATGTAAAATCAAAAACATAACAGGTTTTCCAACTGGCTCCCCTTTGTAGTGAGAATATGGAACATGTTAACAGGATCACATGCCATGGCAATGGAATAAAGATGTTGCACATTTACTGCAACCGTTATGCAACGAGTGGCTGACAAATCTTCATGTGACCAAAATGTATATATATTTATTTATTTGAGCTTGTGCTTGAGTGCTAGTTGACTACTGGCTGAAGAGGTCTGGTCAACAAGGTCTTATGGATCTTCTCGATGAAGTGCCATGCCCCCTTCTTTTTAACCCTGCAGATAAAAACAGTGTTATTTAGTGGATACTGAAATGTTTATTTTTCAGGGTTAACTTACCTCTAGTGGCTGTTCTCTAGCTATAACCAAGTCAAAGGGACACTATAGTATCCAGAACAACTACAACTTATTGTATTTGTTCTGGGGAGTAGAATCAGTCACTTCAGGCTTTTTGCAGTAAACACTGTCTTTTCAGAGAAAATGCAGTGTTTATATTACAGCCTAGGGCAGAGGTAGGCAACCTATGGCACGTGTGCCATGCATGGCACTCGAGGTGCTTTTGCATGGCACTCAAGGCTGCTAGAGCCAAACAGGCTCTGGCCTATCAGGAGTCCCAGTGAAACTTCAGATATCTGCTAATATGAAAAGGTGGTAAAGGACAATCCTCAATTTATGCATTGCAGTACGTAGAAGAAGTGATCTCAGAACATTCCTCCCAGTACTTGTGAATGGGAATCCACACTGTAGTAGAGCAGCCCTCGGCAGCTATCGCAGCTCCTGCCCTTGACATGTACCTGGCCAGCCTGGTCCCCACTTGAACACAGGGAAGCCACCCACACTGCTAGATATACACATAGCTGCAGAATAACCCTCTATGAGGTGAGGCGAATTGGCCAGGGCTGTGTTTGACTTGTGCTGGCTCTGCACCTGATCTGCCTCCTTGACAGGCTCAGCAAATCCTATGTGGAAGAATTATGATTGGCTCAGACCACCACTTCTGATGATGTCATCAGAAAACAGGCAGATCAGGGGCAGAGGCATAGGATTGGCTGAGACTGTCAAGGAGGCAGATCAGGTGCAGAGCCAGCACAAGTCAAACACAGCCCTGGCCAATCCGCCTCACCTCTTAGAGATGAATTCAGAGATGAATTCAAGATGCAGTCTTGAATACAAGTAAGATTTTACTATATTTAGGGAGGCAAGGGGAGTTCAGGGGAGCTAACTGGTGGTTTTAACACTGTAGGGTCAGGAATACATGTTTGTGTTTCTGACCCTATACTGTTCCTTTAAAATCTGCTATTTAATCAGATGGTCTCATAGTGTCTCACGTGAGGCAGAAGCCTATAGGAATGCACTTATTGCATGCTTTCCTGTGGGGACTCTTGAATGTGTGCACAGCTCAAGCCGCGCATGCGCATCAGGTCTCCCAAAGCTCCTCTATTAGGAACATTGGATTGGACCATCACTGAGGAGGCCTCCACCATGACATCGCTGGAGGCAGAGAGATGAGCATTGCCAATGGAGTCTCATTGCTGGATAGAAGGCAAGTAATACTTTTATTTCACTAATCTCATGGCACACCTTGGGGGACACCTACATAGGACTAGGAATAGGGGCACTATAGCAGGTTTGTACTCCTAAGGCTACATTGTTCCTTTAATATTTCTAGTTTTACTCATTAAACAAACCACAATTAAAAGTATGTTTTGGTGATGTTCACTCCTGTTGAGAATATCCACAGCCTTTCTACAAGAGTCTGATAAATATGGTCATGTCTAAAAATTAAAAAGCTTTTTGGAGGGCATGTTTCTGTTATACAGGGATATACGGTTTTAATTTTGTCAAATAGCCCAGAGGGAGCTATTTTTGGTTTTCATCCATAAATATCCCTAAACTTGCAATGAAATATTTTTTTTCTTCTACTGGCTATGAAAATAGTCAAAAGGTGGAGAAATGTATACTATACCTTCTAAACAAGTGACTCTTTCTGGATGGATATTTTAAATATTGTAAATCAAGAGAGCAAATGGTGTATTTTTTTTTCTCAAAATCTTTGTTGAACTTTTTTTTTCGAGGGCGGGAGATGAGGTAATTATTATTGAGACAAATGTATTGAGAGAGGAAGAATGACAGTATGGAAAATATGACAATTAATTATCTCTTTTAATTTATATATGTCTTTATTCTCTTTTTTTGTTTCAATGTAAGCATTGGAAAATCAA
The DNA here is from genome assembly GCA_933207985.1 of Pelobates cultripes. Taxonomy (NCBI): domain Eukaryota; kingdom Metazoa; phylum Chordata; class Amphibia; order Anura; family Pelobatidae; genus Pelobates; species Pelobates cultripes. The sequence continues at coordinate 47,972,963 of OW240924.1, read as the reverse complement.
ATAAAGGAAAAAATACAAAATTTCGATTAAAATAGTTTCACTTCGGAAAAAAAATAGAATTTAAATTTTTTCTAATTTGCCTATTTTGATATAATCTTGGCAAATTCCATTGACGATTCTTGTGAAATTAAAATTTAGCTGATTTAATTGCTAGCTTATTTAACATTTTGGATTTAATTCACTAATATTCAGAGTTTAGTGACTAATCTAAATAAATGTTATCCTATTTTATTTTTTGTTTAATAGGCGTCTAATGACACTAAAAGAAAACCGTGACACGGGGGAGTGGCAGTACCACGAAATTTGCATGGGAACAGGGCAGACGTGTGTGTTTCCTGGGCTAATTAATAATTACTATCAGTACATTATATCCTTCGCTGAAGACGAAGCAGGTAAGTAATATACATTGACATTTTGTTACCTGAAATAGCAGTAATTACCTAAACAGTAATTTATTTAGTGTGAATCACAGGGTTGTGTAATTACTAAAGTGGCAAAAACCTGATTATATTATCAATGACTTAAAAATGATAAAATATATATGTATGTATGTGTATAGACCTAAATTCACATAGCCATATATGTGGTAGGAAACTTACTAACTTTGAGGCATCTATGTCAAATCAGCCCTGGTCACAGGGCCTTCGTTCCAATTTTGACACGTCCGCAGTAGCCATGCTTCCGAACTTCTCATGCTAATATTGATATAACAGCGTCACCTCTGTAACCATGGTTACCTCCGTTTGGATGCAGGGGTGTGTGGCTATGGGAACAAAAACAAAAGTGAGTTAACTTCTAAATGGCAGGGAATTGAGCAGTGAGACTTTAGACAAACTGCTTCATTAAGTTTTTTTGGTGACTATAGTGTCCCTTTAAGCCCTACTTCATTAAGATCTGGTAATACACCTATCTATCCTTTCTCTCTGTGCCTTTGGTAGTATTGCTGATTTTTATCTTGCTGAGGATCCTCTCGTATCCTAACAGTATGTGTGTAAATCTATCCATCCAGTGAGATGCTTAAAGCGATACACACCACAAAAGAATATCAATAAAAAGCAGGAACGCTGCATCCTACGATTAAAGCCCATGTCCTAAAACAGTAACAGTTAAAAAAAAGTATAGATCAAAGTAGCTGATATTTAAAATATACCAGAGAATGTTAGATCTAAAGTGCAAAATTTATTTATTATTTATAAAATATTTTACCAGGATCATACATATAAATAAAACATTGTAGAACAGTACTTATGTACAAATGTGGTTAAATTTATATTGAATACATATCTAGATTAAATGTTTAAAGGACCACTCCACACTTCCAAAAAAAACCTCTACAGTTTAGTAGATATACCCCCAATGAATACACACATGTATATTTGTATGTATGTATTCATTGTATTCAGTCTAAAAGAGCTTTCAAAAGCTGCAGTTCTTATGACTGCAGCCTTTGTAAGCCCCTCCCCTTTCAGTTTCTTCACTGGGAAATAACCAACCAGAGGTTTCTGATTGAGAAACCTCTGACTTGGTCCCCACGTTCATGAGTGCACCAGCTTGTGCATGTGCGCACATCATTGTGTGCGCGTGTGCCGCCTCGTACAACTGCGTGCACGTCAGGAGCTGAGGAGATGTTCTGAGCTCTTTGAGGCAGGGGGACGCAGGCACGCTCAAGTAGAGCATGCCTACCACTTTCTTTTGCTAACGGAAGTAGGAAGGAATCCTCCCTGGCTGTTTGATTGACAGCCAGGGTCGAGTTCCCTAGTTAATTTATAAAAGTGCTGATTTGTCATAGAAATCAGCACTTTTATAAACTGGGGTTAAACAAGAGTACTCTTCACCCATACAGCACTTCAGCAAGCTTTTGGAGTGTGGCGTGGTCCTTTAATAAATGTTGCAGTTCAGCAATATAAAAAAAGACTTTAACAGAGGAACTGTGTAGGTACCCAGACAACTTAATTTCATTGATGTTCCCTTAACCTTGCAATGTAAAACTGCAATGTTTATATTGCAGGATTAAGTCTACCTCTAGTGGCTGTCTTCCAGACAGCAAATAGAGGCGTGTCCTACTACCTAATGGAGTGTAACTCCAAAAACAGTGTTGGGGGGGGCGGGGCCGGGCCGCCAAGCTGCATGGCAGCAGAGCAACGAGGCTCCAGGGCCAAGCTCCTAAAAACAGCACAAAATTCAGCTATAATCCGCCCCAAAGCGAGATTGCTCACCAGGATGCCAAGGGGATCTACCCCGACTTTCATCCGATACCAAACTACAGCTAAAAATATGCCGAGAGCACCCGGTCGGACGAACCCGGCCTACGTGGCATTTTAAAGCCTGAACATAGGCAGCAGCTTACGGCAGACAGATACCTAACAGCACGTAGGGAGGAACAAGCATGCCGGTTCCAGGAACATTGATGGGGACCCACAAGGGCGAGAGACGCGGCCCGCTCCGCCCCCCCCCCCGGCCGGTGGGGGTGATCCCGGCCACATGGAGGCTGCACGCCCCGGGCTGGACACAGCCACCTAGGGAACATGCTGAACTCCTATACAGGCAAAGGCTGCCTAAACGTAGCCGCCTGACAACTGCACTCAAAAAAAGGGACACATACCATGGAGCACCAGAAGGGACCAACATGGGCGGCTCACACGGGCCCTGGCAGGGCCGGGCGCCGGACAGATCCACCAGGCCGTGACCTCGACCACGGGAGAGGTGTGTACCTGGGCATATGGGTCAGGGGTCCCCGGAAAGCCCAGTCCCTGGCGCTGTGAGCCCGGTGGGGCAGGATTGTGCCGCCCCCTCGACGGACCGGTGGTCGTGAGGGGCGGTCACCGGCTCCAAGTATGCGGCCGGCGACGGGTGAGACGCAGGAACACACTCCTCAAGGGACCCAAACGGTGCCGGGGAGGTGCAGGGAGTGGACGGCCGGAGGACTTTTGTGGTGGGGCCCAACGGACAGTATAAACTCCCGAGTGCCCACGGAACTGTGGGGACCAGACCGGTGAGCGGTGATCGGCATGGGGGTGAGGGAAGGTGACCGGACACCCCAGGGGCAGTGTGGAAGCAGCACCATGAGAGATTCCCTCCAGATAGACACCGAAACTGTGCAGGACGGTACAATTAGATGAGCAACTGACCGAGCAGCAAGGGCATGCTGCTATGTTCTTAATTGCTACCATATGTTTTCCATGTTTCAGTATTGCCTATGTATCTACCTAATTATTGCATTGTATATGTTAGCTAAACATTGTATTGCTACCATATGCGGACCGCAAAATAAGATGCAGAGAATGATCTCTCCTAGCAAATGTTAAAACAAATATGCAAAATGATATTTGCTGAATCTTAGTTATATTACCTGTGTTCACGTAATTTAACCTTTATGCCCTACTAGGCTATGACCGTTCTTACCCGATATAAAACGCACTCGGCAGCACATGCCTATGTCGCAAACTTATTTTAGTTATGTGACCAGTGGCCGCGTAATTTAACCTTTTTTGCCTTACTGGGCTATGACTGTTCTTATTCGATATAAAACGCACTCTATGACACATGCCCATGTCGATGCTACTTGCGACCACGTACTATAGCCTTTTTGCCCTACTAGGCCTTGACTGTTCTTATTCGATATAAAACGCACTATGCGGCACATGCATATGTCGCAAACTTATTTTAGTTATGTTACTAGAGGTCACGTAATTTAACCCTTTTTTTTTTTTTTTATCTTGTTGTTTGTTTATGCATCCCTCTACCAGTATCGCATCAATAGCTAAGGCATACATCAGCACTTGTATTATAGGATGGTCATTTCTTTTAACACTGCATTAGTTTGCCTATATACTTCATTACATGTATTGCATGATCAGCTACAGTTTACCTCAGATTGACGCATTATAGGATGTTGTTACCTTTTATGCTGTAATGCTTAGAAATGTATTCCTGCAAAGTTCAAGTACGCCTATATGCTCTGATCATTACGCCTCTGCGCAGGCGATAATCTGCATCTATTCCTATGTGCTAACATTTAAGCCTCTACGTAGGCGACCGTTCACCTTAATGAATGCTATAACTTACTGCTTAAGCCCCTGCGTGGGCAACCTCTGGCTTTATTACGAACCAGTTCGCAATATGCACTTATATTGTGAAAACAATAAAAATATTTAAAACAAAAACAGTGTTGGGCATCCTCGTGAGGACATCTAATGTCTTCAAATTCCCAACAGAAAACATTGTTTCAATGCTTTCTTATGAAGAAGCTTTAACGTGCACAGCACTTGCAGCGCCTTTGCATTAGGTACCTTCATCCCCGTCACTTAGAGTACCCTGGAGCTGTTCTCCGGGTTCATATCAAAGTGTTAAGGAAAAATTTTTAATAAATTGAGACACTTCATGCTAAGCTGAGACTTGACAAAGATCACATTGTAAAACCGAAATGTCATGTTATGTTCCATTACAAGCCTGCTATCACTTTTAAACTTAAATTGCCTGGACTCGGTGACAGGAGTGGTCTTTAGCCCTCCCAGAGTATTTAGTCAAATCACTCGAGAACAGTTTGACAAGTTACCTGCAGTCTGTTAGGCTCCAGCTGGAAGCTCCTGAACTGAGCTTAACCTGGAAGTATGAGTCCTTCATTTCCTGAGAGCACTCAGCTGCCACTCTCAACCAGTCAACTGGTCATTCACATCAAAGTTTAATCATGGGAAGGGCGCTAAGCACCTAGTGGATCCCAGGTAAGTTGTCAAACCATTCAATTTGACTACTTATCCTGGGAGAGTGCCAGGGCACTTCTTGCAGCTTCACCATTGCACTGTGCTGTAATGTGTATGGTACTCAGAGTTTTCCTTCAACACTGAAGCAGTTAAAAGGTCTGAAATTGATTCCAAATGTGGAATTTTCATTTGGAAGCTGTTGTGAAATCAGTACAAGTAAAACAGGCCAGGATTACACTGAAAAAAACAACAAATCCATCAGACTGATAGCAGAAACATTAGGAGAACAACAATTTGGAAGATTCTAGAAGGAACACATTGGTGAGTGCCTGGACACAAAAGACCTGGATGACATCAGAAGACAAATGTAGATAGATGATCACAAAAGCCTTGGTGGAAAAAAATCCTTCACAAAATCAAGTGACGAATACTCTCCAGGAGGTATGGATATCATTGCCAAAGTTTAGAATGGAAAAAAAAAAGCTACATGAAAGTTTACTGTTTGTCACAAGGTGCAATCCACTGATAGGCCCCAATAACAGGAAGGCCAGATTAGACTTAACCTGAAAACATTTAAAAAGAGCCCACCCATACAAAATCAACCAGGACCAGAAAAATGTGGAGAGAATATTATAAAGAACGTAAAGAACAGCTCTGAATCCAAAGCATGCAACATCATCTATGAAACATTGTATAGACCGTGTTCTGGCATGGGCAGTGTTCTGACTTACCAATGTTTTGAGCACATTTTGCACCTGATCTATTGTTTTAGTCATTGCATCCAAATGATGGGATGGGTGTCAAACAAGTATGAGATGGTTCATATAGAAAATATGTTGAGTATTTTGGTGGGTGCACATTTACAGTTTATTAAAAACCAAGATAGGGGGCGCACTCTCAACACATAAAACAATCTGTGAAAAAAGAGTGAATAAAACATATCCACAATACTTATTCATTCTTGATCCTTTGGTATATATGGCGGAATCCTATGATAAACCTATTAATATAAAACACTGTCCATACATACTGTAAATACTGGTATATGAATTAGAGCAGGTAACAATTAGCTACTCACAGTATTCAGAACCACAAATAGAAGTCTCTGACTCTATAAGCTTTTAGCTATGACTCTGCTGAGTTTTCTATCTGGTCCACTCTCCCATCATGCAGGATTTAAAAAGATTCCAGGTATGGAGGTGATAAAGTGGTTTAATAAAATAAAAAAGTGAAAATATTTGTATAAGCATTACAACAGATAAAGACAAATAAAAAATCAAATTAAATGTCCACCACACATGGAGCACAACACGTATCGACCTGCCTGGGCTTCATCAAGGTGCGTTTACAATTGCAAAGTTACCCAGGACAAGCAATTAGTCACTATCTTGTTATGGTTAGTAAACCTACTTACCTGTTGGAGAAATAGAAACAATTTGATCAACTCCTCAGAAAAATACATTTAACATACATATTGCTTCAAGGTCCTATAAAAAAAAAATAAAAAAATTTTTTTCCCCCGCTTTCATTTAAATACATTTCTAATTTTTTTTTTTTTTTTTGCAAATAATAAAATTACATTTTGAATATTTTTGTAGAAATTGTAACCCTGCAAGAGCTGGTAGCCAGGGTTGGACACCACTGAAAAAAATAAGTCAAACTTGAAATATCAGTTAGTTATAAGTATAAGCTGGAGAAGATTGGGTATATTGAAGTCACAATTCAAATAGAATTTCAAAGTAAAGGCCAGAGTAGCCAAATTGAAAACCTAACTGACTTGATTTTTTTTCCAGTTTGGCTATTATAACCTTATGTTTTTTAATTCACTTTTAATTCTCACTTTAGTAAATAAACGTGTTAGTGTAGTTAATATTGTAAAGCAAATTCTTAGTGGAATGAGCATTTCCTTTGGTAGTCAGCTTTGAAGCGAAGGTCTCTTACTGAATTCATTTGTTCTGTTAGAAATTCATGATGGCTTGCCCCCACTCTCTCTCCTGTTGACACGTGAATTTAGTTTTGTAAGATATTGAGTGACAGACAATACCGGTGAGAGATCTGGCTGTTGTTTATAGTTTCTGCATGGCTTGTTTACGTCAAGCTTTTCAAGCTTCTACTGAAGAGACAAGATCCCCAGACGGTGCAGTGGAGTTTAAAGAATGCTGTTATTATTGTCGCCTTTTAAAGAGCATTGCTGAAAATGCTGATGCTTAGACGGAAGATGTTTAACAGGATGAATGAAGGAAAAACCTATTACCCTTTCCATGTCCCAAAAGTGCAAGGTATTCTTAAAATAGATCAGTCAGAGTCTCAATTCTGCTCCCATTTTGTACACCAGGACAAGCAATATATGTATTATGGATTGTATAATAATGTAATATTTCACAGTTTTCAAACTGCATTCCGCCTTTTCTCTTTTCATGTGGTTTCTTACTGACCCATTCTTCAAATGTTAGAGTAGCCATTTGCTCACAACATTGTACAATACCTTTTATACACTAACCATTTGTTAAAGTGACACTATAACATTATAAATACAAACGTATTCCTAATGCTATAGTTTTCTTCTCACTATTTAGATGTTTTGACTTGCTTATGACTAGGGACTGGTTACTCTGCTGTCGCCCTACTTGCTCGGCTGCGATCATCAGTCCTGACAATCTCAACCAATCCAATGCTTCCTTGTAGTGAAGCATTGGGAGGCTAGTGAGTATGCGTGGCAAAATGCCAATCATATGTTCTATGTGAGCAGACCTTGTTGAATAACCGGCGGACTTAATTATTCAACAAAAGCAAGCACCTCTAGGGGCTGTCATGAAGACAGCCACTAAAGGTGTGTTAGCCATGCAATGAAAACCTTGCTGCACCTACAAAACAGCCAGACTACATTTCATTGAGAGATATACAGGTCCTTTAACTTGGGGTTAAACAAGGGTAGTCCTCACCCATACAGCACTTCAGCAAGCTTTTGGAGTGTGGTGTGGTCCTTTAATAAATGTTGCAGTTCAGCAATATAAAAAAAGACTTTAACAGAGGAACTACACCATATTGAAGCACCTTCACAGCTGCAGCACAAGATAAGAGGGACAAGTTGCCCTTTCCCACCCTCATCAGAACATCTTGTACTCAGTGCAAGCTGAAGGATGTGATCAATGCACCAATTGTTACCGAAGGGCAATGATGGAGATTTTTCTTTTTTTATTATTTTTTTTTAAAAATATTTAGTATTCAAAGTTCCCGTTTCTTACGTTGAACAGATGTCTGCCAGCACAAAGTTGTATTTTTGTTTTGTTGATCTGTTGACATTTATAATAGATTAGGTGCTTGTAGTAGTTGAAGTAACCTACTATCTGAGGAATGGTTAAAAGATTATGCAATGTCTGCAGTTGTTTTCGTGCCTGTGCTCGGCCCATCAAACCACGCTGATTCGTGTCACGGGCTGACATTTTTCTGTGTCTGCGAGTCAATGGGAAGCCGATGCAAGCAACAGGCTCTTGTGTAACAGTTTGTTCTTCTGGTCACAACCCGAATGCAATAAAATAAAATCCTTCAGGGAGAATAGAATGCTGTGCGGATAAAAGACCCTTAGGCGAGCTGAGTGGAATTAATGTCATGAGTAGGCGTTAAAGAAGGAAACACTGAGCTTGCTTGAGGTGCTATATATTATTTTTCCCTCCTCCCCCACCAACAAAAGTGTCTTTTTTTTATGGGGATCTAGGATAATTAAGTTGCTGCATTGTTTAGCTTTTAATAAAATGTGAATATTTTTGGTAATATTTTCCTTAACTTCATTCAGGTGAACTCTACTTCATGTCAACTGGCTTCCCAAGTGCCACTTCTGCAACTGGCGTGGTATATAAAATTGTGGACCCTTCAAGGTGAGAGACGAAATGGTGATTAATGAATTCTGAAACCAAGTTTTTTATGGAACACTCCATGAACCATAATTACTACAGCCTGCTGTAGTGGTTATGAAACTAAGAGTGGCCTTGCCCCCTCCCACGGTAAGTAATCAAACCATTTGAGAAGGGCTTGACAACTTAGCTGGGGTATGCCGGGAACCCACTCTCCAGTTCGAAGCTCCTGCACTGAACTAAGCCCAGCAGTACAAGGAGGCACTCACTGGCTGAAAGACCTCAGCTGACACTCTTAGCTTGTGAACTGGCCCTTCAAAGCAGAGTTTAGCTTAGTGGAACTCCTGGCTCCACACGAGTGGAGACAAGCATCCGGTGGACCCCAGGTAAGTTGTCAAACAATTCAGTTTAACTACTTACTGTGGGGGTGGGGGGAGGAGGTGCTACGAAACTCCTGGCCAGTACAGACGGCTGTAGTGGTTATGGTGCTTGGAGTGCTTAGAATTGAATCCACCACAAAAACTTAAACTGGAATTATTTATTTTTCTTTTTATATATGTCACCCTTTATAAATTAATGTAATATCGCTGTAATCACACAGCTGCCTTCTGAAAGAAAGCGTAGCCAAGGCATTCATGCAAATTAACATACATTTCCCATGGTTCCTATTACATCTCAGGAAAAGTCCACAAACTCAATGAACAAAGAGTCCCCATGATGGTACTTTCAGAACAGCAAGAATCATGGAAAACGTAAGTCAATTTGCATGAATTTCTAAAAATTATTGACATGGTAGCTTCAGTCAGTAGAGACTTGTTTGCTGCTTGTCAAATAATATACAACGATACTTACTGTGAGATAGTTCATCTTATGTGAAAATATGATATTTTTGTTTTTAAATATTGCTTTTTTTTCTGGCTTGTTTTGCATTTTTTGCTGCAAATGTCATATAAAAAAAAAAATATCATATAAAAAAGTTAAATCTCCACAAAGAAAGGCACACACTGGGCTTTTTGAAGAAACGTATTTGTCTTTATTCATAACTCACGGGTTACAGCAAATCGACGTTTCAGTCAATCATAGGACTTTCATCAGATCCTGATGAAAGTCCTATGATGGACTGAAACATCGATTTGATGTAATCCGTGAGTTATGAATAAAGACAAATAATTTTCTCCAAATTTATGTTTTGGCTGAACGAGCACCGTGGCACTTATACTACAAATGTGAGTGCAGGATCATGGAATATATATATATAAAAAGTTATGTATAATTTAATATTTTAAACAAAACCAACACCCTGGCATTCAAACACCAACAGTCCACACCAATGCTCATCTGCAATTAAAGGCCAACACTACACAGAAATATACTGCACACACACATACAAGCTCCATACAAAAGCATGTTTACATTCAAATGCCAAAACACTGTTCACAAATACAACACTGCAAGGATGGGCAAATGGTGGAGCCACAGCTTGCAAAAGATCGTGGGAGTTGTACGACAATTGATGATCCATCTTTGGAACCCCAAAAATGTATTGCGCCTGCTGTGGTATTGCTATGGAGCTGTGTCATACACTCATAATTTGTACACATTATGTGAGCTTAATACTGTGGAGATATGTGATCCACTCATAAATAGTCTACATTGCTGGGAGTTTTAAAGTCTCCGACACACTAATACACACTGCACATCAGTGTGAGTACGCCTTTAAATAAATAGACCATTTTGTTGTGTGTCTTGTATAAGATTAATTTTTTCCTTTTAACGGAATATTAATGTTTGCAGACACAGATCCTGGCTCTGTAATGTACAGAATTTCTATGTGAATGCTAATGTGTTTGGTTATTTAGTTCCAATAAAACATTATGAATCCCTTATCTACCATTATGGCTCAAATTGTGCATGGATGAAAGCCTTAAATCATTAATGTTCTCTAATTAAGAATACATGCCAGATGAATAGTTTTAATATTCTGTCTCCAGAATCTCTGCTCTTAATGTTTGGAAGGCTTTCCCTAATGCCTCGTTTACAGTATCCTAGCTGAAACGCTGAGATCTCCTCTGTGTCTCCACAGGAGAGCGCCGCCTGGTCGATGTCGTTTCCATCCTACGCCGGTAAAAGTGAAAAGTGAGACTACCAAGTTTGTCCCAAAAGAAAGTAAGTTTTGAGAATGTAGTAAAATGAAAGGTGAAAATTAGCCAAATTTGACTCTATTGACAGTAGGTTGAACCATATTTGATGGAAAACTGCAAGTTCCAAAATGTGTTTCCAGCCTTAAAGTGGCATCCCTCACCAGTGCCAATAAGTATTTTATAAAAATAGAATCTTGATAAAATACTCATATTGGCCGTATGGAATTTCATTGAAATTCACACCCAAGCACAAAATATACTGAGACAAAGTAAAGACTACCTTGTCTCAGTACTTTACCTTCGTCTGACAGAAGGATGAGTTACTTTTGTCAAGATTGTCATTTCCCTAAGCCGTCACCAGTGATGGTTGTAGGGGAAAAAAATGGTCTTGCGGGATCCTCCATAGACCTTATGTGAGACAGTACAGAACTGATGTTGGTTCCTGGCATCTGAGCCAGGCTTTTTCAAGCCCTCAGCCATCAAACTCGTTGTCTATGGAGGCTCCTGCAGTCTTGAGGGTTCCTCCATAGACATCAGTATTTAACTCTTTCGCATATGCAAAAGTGCTGCACTGACTTGGGCTCCTGGCAGATGATCCCATGTAAGAAGATGCCAGTGGCCACTAGGGATAGGTTTAGGTATGTAAACTCCCCATGGCCACTGCAATGCAAAGTAACCATCAAGGGTCCTCACAAATTATGCAAAGTCCCGGAGTACCAACAGTTCCTGTTTTATTCTGGTCCTGAAAGTCATTATATAATTTATTATATATTACAGTATATTATTTTCTTTAACCTCTTACCACCCAGAATACATTTTAATGTTTTATGACTTCTTGAAGCTGCAAAAGAGTTTAATATTTCCTCTGGTTCACTTTAAAATATTATTTCAGTGGTAATAATCTAATTTAACCAATTTTAGCTTGATAATGTTTGTGTATATATTTTAGATTGGGTTGTACTGTGTTATTAGGCTGTAAATAATAATAATAATTGGTGCCGCCCAAGAGTAGTGTGGGTTTGCACGTGCAAGACTTAATTTTGTGTTTTTGTATTTGCTTTTGCCATACACAGCCATGTTACAGTGCTACCACACCACATATGTTTTCAAATTAAGGGTAAATGTGTGGGGGTTCATAAGAACACTCCTTTCTGTTTCATAAGAGCTTTTGCCTTTTGACTAAAAGCCCCAACGTAAATTGTTAGTGTAGGTTTGCCTTTAACATGGCAGATAAGCTTACACTTTAATGGCCATTAGAGTTAAGCCAAAACTTCGGCTTATTTACATGTGCTTAGAAATTTAAGATAGTGTGTACAGGTAATTATAACAACAACTTGTTTATTTAGCATGTGCCTGTGATTTTATAATTTATGCATTTTTTGTAGACATGTATTCATTATCTTACTGTTGTTTAAATATAAACTCTGTGTGTTGATGAAGTATGTAACAGTATTGATTTCTTAATTTATAGAACTAATAATAAAAACAGCAACTACAAAACGCCCCAAAGTGAAACCTACTGTCAAAACATCTGGTAAAACGCGAACAACTGCACAACCTCCAGCAAGCTCTACGCCTGACTGGGTGGTGGAGCTTTTGAAGATACTGAGGTCACCCGACAACTCCAAGGCACATCTACCCACAACTGCCCGCCCAACCACAAAAAAACCTCCAAGGCCAAAGAAAGGTGGAAAGAGCGGTGAGAAGAGAGGCCAGAAGAGGAAAGACAAAACGAGTGGACAGCATTCAAGACAAAACTCGTCTGAAGTTCGTAATGGAGCAGTGAGGTTGGCCAACAACCAAAACAAGCAAGACCGTGGCAGGGTCGAGATCTTCATCAATGGAGAATGGGGTACAGTGTGTGATGATTTATGGAACTCCAGAGCTGCAGCTGTGGTTTGTCGGCAACTGGGATTCCCATATGTTGTGAAAGCCAGCAAACAAGCAGAGTTTGGAGAAGGACAATCTCTTCCCATACATCTAGATGATCTTGAATGTACAGGGAAGGAGAAGACTCTCCTGGACTGTAAACACAAAGGGGTTGGAAAACACAACTGCACTCACAAAGAAGATGCTGGTGTTATATGTAGTCATAAAGAAAATTGATGGCTTTCAAATAGAATGCTTGTAATTTTTTGGGTAATGATGTTCACCTGTAATCGCATTGTCTCACTCTGTTCATCAACATGTCTGCATCATGGAAAATGTAGACTAAAAGCATTCACACTCACTCTTTGGTCTAAGGGACTATGTTATTGAGCAGCGATCTACATCTATGGTAATTAACGATATAAACACAGTTGTGTTATTTTTCTCCAATTTGGTTTTTCATTTCTCCAGGTCAATTTGTAACATGCAGATTTTAGTACGTACATTGAGGCTGTAATAACATTTAAGGAATTTATAATAACTTTTAATGCAATGTAAATATCAGTCAAGAAATGTGTGAATTTACCTTAAAATTATATTTTTTTTCTGTACTTTTCATTTGGATAAAATTCTCACTGTTTTCAGATGATGGACAAACAAAAAAATGCCAGACACCGTTTATGGCCTGGGTTTTACACTGTGACTGACAAGTAAACTGATGGGTTTTATTTACAAACCAGAATGTGTGTGAATTGACAAGGGTATTGATTGCAAATTCTAGACCAAAACAACCTAACTGGAAAAAAGTGGAGTCTGAGCATAAAGCCTTAATTTGTTTTGAAATTAAATAATAGAGCTTTTAATTGGTTTTACGGCATAGCACACCAAAGGCACCACATTTTTTTTTGTAATCTGTAACTTTTTACAAAAAATTAAATATATGATTATTAATATATTTGAGCAGTCACTTTTTAAAAATGTTTTTGAAATTGCTGTATAAAAATGCTCTACGATTAATAATGCAAACAGAACTGTACCAAGTGATAGCATATAAGAAAATAAACTATATAAATAACTAACTGATGTAGATCCAATAGAAATTGTCAAATAGAAAAGTGTATAACATTACCAGTTTGTTATTCGTGACTGTTGAGTTTGGGATGGAATTTCCAATGAGTTGCGTGTTAACTCTTGTACACATTGAAGAGCAGAAGTGGATCATAGGTCTTTCAAACAAGTTCTTCTGGTCATATGTGGAATTGGAAGAAAGGATTGTCGTAAAGCCGCTCTTGCAATCAAGGGCATTGATAGGTAACAGAAAGACCTGGGCCATGAGCCCAAAGCAAAACTTGATATAATAAGAGTGTTGGATATGTCATTAGAAATTCCTGCTTCTTTATTTTATATCCCTTCCCCTCTACCCAGCCATGAACAGTGTGATGCTTATGCTATTTATGAGCTCAATGAAAGCATATACTGCACAACTGGGTATTTAATGTGACTCCCCCCGCACCCCACTGTGCTCCCTAACTAATATAGGGGTGTGCAGAAAATTAGTGTTCTCCAGCTACCAACCCCTCCTCACCCTGTTGGTAACAGCTTCCTGATGTAAAAAGAAAATGTCAGTATTATCTTGCCTCTACACTACTCGTAGAGACGACAGCTAAAGAGTCCCACATCCACGGCTTCAGCCCTAAAGTCACTCCACTAGCAGCACCTATGTTTGCAATCATCATGTTATGTCACAAGACAACAGCATGTTTAAAAGTTTAACAGCAGATTTCAAAATGCAGGAGAAGACTGGGCACTAGGACCATGCATGGAGCTCTCTAACAGCGCTCTGCGCATGGTCTGCTGGAGGATGCAAGTTGTCAGTCAGCCGGGCCACCCTCTTTAGAAATGGACATGCCCATTTGGCAGGCTGGACCTCTGCTCTCTCGGTTGTGTGAAGTTGGGTCCCTACGGTCAGCACAAAGAAAAAATTCACTGAGTTTTCTTAGTGCTATGTTTATGATATTTTGTGCCCTAAAATTTAAAATTTGTGCTGCTTTTAGTATTATAATAGCAATTGTTTTTTTAAGTTGTTCCCAATTTAAATAATGGTCACCCAGTCACCTACAGTAGCCAAGAAATATAAAAAAATACGGGTTGGTTGGTTAGTGCTGCATTTTTGCTAGTTTCTGGTTTGTGCAACTTATATTTCCATTCTATCTTATTTAGTTTTTGAGTTATTAACGATTTAATAAGGTCACCAAAAATCACCCAGCACTCCTAAGACTACCCCAAAACATGAAACTGGGCTGGTTGGTTAGTGCTGCATTTGTGCTGATAAAATCTTTATTTGTGCTGCTTTGTTATTTTTTTTTAGTTATAACAGTTTGCTTTTCAGGGAAAATTACGTAACCTGCCATCCAATTGTAAAGTTAAAATGTGTTTTTAAAATGTGAATAAAAATATACCATTAGTGTGTTGCAAAAAATGAATATTTTTGCCTGTTTGGTTTTGGAGATATTGCTCATTATACATGATCAAACTCCACCTACTTTGCACCGAACATTATTACATTTTAAAATCAAATATACCATGTATTTGTGCTGATTTGTGCAGCAAAAATGAACATTTGTGTCAGTTTCTTTTGGATATATTGCACGTTATATATGACCAAACCCCATCCACTTTGCACCCCACATTATTACATTTTAAAAACAAATATACAATTTATTTGTTCTGCATTTGTGTACTAAAATATTAATTTGTGCTGCTTTGGTTCTTTAGTTGGAGCAGTTTTTCTTTCAGGGGATTTCATGTAAAACAGCCCCCAATTTGGCATCGATTTTGCCCCAACCTTGACAAATTACGCATTTATTGGCCCTTAGAAGGAGGTAAAGTAAACTTTTAAATCAGCACTTAAATTGGAATATAAATCTTTTTTTCAAATTTTAAAGCTTGAAAAGAGAAATGAAAGTCAATTGAAATGCTAGATTTTTTAATACCCTTAATGATATGATGCTATTTGTGATAATTTTAATGAACTTTCATTGCTAAAGCAAAATTTGCTAAATTTGCTAAAGCAAAAAAAATTTACGGCATCAAGAAAAAAAATGCATTTTATCAATGATCATCATTTTTCTCGCTTTGACTGCCTGTTTAAAAACAAATAATTTAGTGATTTTGTATTCTATACATTGTAAAACACATACATTGGCCTTTAGCAATAGATGCATAGGTATGCACACAGGATTTGTTGGCACACCCTAATCACCCTCATACGCCCAAACACTGCTCCAAGGGGGTGCTATGCCACTCCCAATGCCAGTGGAGATCGCCCTGACTGGCCCCTAGCAACTCTGTGCAGCCAGGGGGCGTTGCATCACTCAACAAAATTAGATATTTATCCAATGTTGAGCAAACAAAATTGTGAAATAAGACAACAAAAAGCATGTGTTACCACCAGACTATAGTGATACTTTTTCTAAACCAATTTCTCAATTTTCTTAACCAAGTAAATCTTTTAATGGCAAAAACACAGCATAGATAAATGATAGATTGTTTTTTTTTAAATTTAATAAGGTGTGGACTGTGGAGCAAAGTGCGAGGAGTTACATAATGCTTAATATCTCCAAAAAGGAAACTCGCACAAATGCACAATATTTGTTTTTAAAATATAATAATGTGAGGCACATAGTGGGCAGAGTTTGATGAAATATAATGCCTAATATGTCCAAAAGCAAACCGGTACAAACATTAATGGTATATTTTTATTCACATTTAAAAAACATGAGGTGCCAACTTCACTCCGCTGAGTTGAAACGGATGGTGGGCTTAATTTTCCTTGACAAAAAACTGTTATAACGTAAAACCAAGGCACCACAAATAACAATTTTAATGTCACAAACCATCAGAAATGCCACACCAGCCAACCAGCGCAGTTTCATCTGTTTATCTCTGTTGTAGGGGGTCTAGGTGATCTGTGGGGACCTTTATTTAATCGAAAATAGCTCCAAAAAACAATTGCTATTATCTTTAAAAAAAAAAATGTAATTTATATATGGTTTTACATTTTATAACATGGTAAAAAAAAAGTATAGAATTCAGGTTGGCAACACATGCAGTTGGTTTGCACATGTTTTTCTCAGAGTTAGAATGCACAAGATAAGTCTTACAATCCATAGTTATAAGGCCATAGGTAAATAGCTGATAGCATCACACATCTAGTTTAGATATGTTGCATTGAGCTAAGGGTCCCCATAACGTCCTTAAATAGGGGATTGTGTGTTAACGTTTGATCAAACCTATAACGGATCACCTGGCACCCCGACTGGGTACCTCAGTTGAAGGATGCTCCTAGCGCTTCCTGAGGACTCCAAGCACTGCATCAGACACCACAACCACCGAACCGGAGAAGCATATGAATGCTCTCAAGCATTGAATGCTGTAAGCAACTGAACAGGAAAAGCATACAATCAGCTTACACTCCTGGCAATCAGCATACAATCCAATTCCCCCAATAACGAGACAACACTTTGTTTTGAGGCCAAGCAGAACTGACTGTACTGGCACATACAGCCTCTTTTATTCACAATCCACAAACATAGTACTGCCCACAGGGTTTTGAAATACAACCAATCAATCCGTACAATACACACAGACACTACCACACAAAATCCTCCCCTCTGCCTGTGATATGATTACTGAACACAATGGTTAATATAATTATCACAGGCAGAGAAATACAGCATTAAAAAACATATCACAGGGACCCCAAAACATGCAATAACCCCAAAATTCACCCAGATCTGTTCAATAGTTTGGTAGATACAGTTTAATGCAGATTCCGCAGAACATATACAGGCTATATGAAAAATAATTACTGTATAATGTGTCCCCTGTTGTATAGTTTAAAACTACTGCACAATGTCTTTGTGCACCAAATACCGGCGAGATGGCACCGTGTAGAAAAGTCCAAACAGTGTCTGTGAGTTAAAATGGCCGCCATCCATTGTTCTCATCATGTGCTTCATCCATTGTTCTCACCATGTGCCTCTGATACATGAAATGGTGCCCCCCCAGTAACTCCACAGTTTGTCTGGTAGTCTATCCAGCAGGACCAACAGATGAAACACATGGGGAACAGTGCAACAAATGAAGGGAATCATAAAAAATATGGTCAATAGTCATATTTGTACACAACCTCCAGTTTTGTCACAGGGCACAAATAGTGTTTTCAAATGTCATATATTCCAGGGCCATAGTCAGAAGGTAGGAGGCAAATAGTAGAGGGGATAGGAGGCACCCCTGCCTCGTTCCATTGAATGTCTTGAATCTCAGAGGCAAGATATTGGGTAAGAATAAGGCTCACTGGGAGCATTGATAACTTGCCTTGAGAACGGATGAAAATTCAGGTGGGAACCCAAGCTGATTAATGGTTCAAAACAAAAAGGTTTGCACACAAGGTTATAGTAAGCGCTCAACTGATAAGGGTGTTTGGTGAAACATGCAGTTATGAAAGTGTTGGGTGCTCAATGAGAAAAATCTATTTCCCCACCAAGTCCAAAAATCTATATAATAAATAAATCCCAAAGCACTCCAAGAGTAGGTTATATAAGAAAGATGTAATTCATTTTATGAAACAGTAAAACCATGCAAACAAAGTACAAGTATACAGTACAGGCATGCAAACAGTATGGATCATACATATAACCACATGAACCTCAATATAAAGTGCTCATAATATAAACCCATTTATAAATATAACCACAGGCATACTGATCTAGAGCAGGATATACTAAGTATCCCAACGTTTTGGCACACAGCCTTCCACAAGGGAGATTAGATATGTGCAATTTCTTTCGGTCTGAATTAAAATTCGGCTGAATTTCGGGCAATTCGGACATTCGGGTGCCGAATTGCCGAAGTCCCGAAATTACTGAATTTCCAAAGTGTAGTAGTGCCGAAGTGCCCAATTGCTGAAGTGACGAAGTTCCGAAGTTGCAGAAGTTCTGAGGTGTCAAAGTTCCGAAACACAGTATTGCCTAAGTACTAATATGTACCCAGTGAAAGAAGAAGAATGTTACATTGTATACAATTTTAAATAAAAAGTATACAAACATAGCCAGAATTCAGCTGTAAGCATTTGCAACACTTACAACAATCAAGTAACATACATTCATATAAAATGTAAGTTACTTAGCCAGTCAATGTAATGACAGGAATGAATAAGTAGATAACTCCCTAATTCCCACGGTATTTGTTTTTTTTTTAACAGTGAGCAGGCACAGGCTGCTCACTGTTTAATAGAGATGCCCCTACTCGCGGTATAGCGGCAAAATTTACTAATACTAAGTAATTTTAGATAGAAAAATTTAAATATATAAAGGGAATCAACACATCCACATCTGCCTGACCAATATACTCAGATGTAAGGTCTATTAAATCCCCAGTCTCTGGTACTTGCTGCTGTGCAGAGTCAAACAATTGCCTCTAATCCAATTCAAGCTTCCGCTCCATGGTGGCCAGATGGGTCAAATCAGGTTCCAGGTCAGCTACTTCTGAGAGATCCAGTAAGTGTTCCCTATTTTCCCAAATGTCACAAAGCCAGTACCTCTCAGGACTTCTGAATTCAATTTTATCCTCAAAGGCCTCCCGCAATAGGCTAGGGCCATCATAGTCCTCACCCTCTAGAAGGTTGTCATCCTCTAGAAATGGGTACTGCTGGACTGCATACCACCTTAAGGCCCAGTAAGAATCATCCAGAAACAATTCTTTTTGGACCAGCTCCTCTAATTGGAAACCCATTCCGCAAGGGGCTGCTCCCCCAAGAACGAAATCTGCAAATTAACTTGATCCCAAAATAGCTGCAAAATGGTCGGGACGGATTCTCCCAGAGACCACAAACCTCCTCAAGGACATTGTTCCAGAGTTCCCGTTGGATCGTGTCGCTCTGGTCCAGTTCACTCTTTGTTAAGAAAGGGCCATTGTACTGGGACAGAGCTGCTTGTAGCCTCCGCTGAAGCTCCTCCTCGGATGGGAATGCTGCATGGGTGCTAGCTCTATCCATCTCTGTGAATTGCAGAAAGCACAGTGAGATCCCAGAAGATGCGCCGGTGTTCTGGGACATTCCCCAGTTGCTAAAAAGCCATCCCACTGCTGCCACCAATGTAACAGAGCTCCAGTACTCCGCCAAGTCTGTTTCCTCATAGCTATCAGTGACCCTGGATCACTTCAGACCCAGTGGCCGAGGCTTGACTGGGATCACTGAGGGTCTTTTCAACCCTGGACCAGGCTACTGTGTTTATAGCCCTGGACACACACATCAGCAGATTTCCCCAAACACCAAACAAAACATGGTGAAGAGCTAGAGGTCCTCTGTCCTGATGCTAGTTGCTAGTAAAACAGCAACTAACTTTACTAGACATAGCACACATATTTTCAGTCCCCAACAGCCTTATTTACATACAATAGGGTGCATAGAGCAGGGGTGGGGGCCGGGGGGGACAATAGGTCCCCCTTATTGTTATTAGGGCCCCCACCCACCGCTCAGGGGTGGAAGCCACGGGGGGACCAGTAGGTCCCCCCCTTATTGTTAATTTTAGGGCCCCCACCCACCGCTCAGGGGTGGGGGCCGGGGGGAGGACAATAGGTCCCCCCCTATTAGTAGGGACCAGTGCAATGGCTGCTGTCAGTAGATTATCGATTTTTTGTGCACCAGAATATGATTATACAAAAATGTAAATTTGCATGTAGTGTAATGATATGTATGACTAAAACTCTGATTGCAAATTATGACATATATTATAAAGTAATTTTAATGGGAATAAAACTAGTTATATACATGTATGCTAGAGCACAGAAATTCTGTAAATTAGGTATATGTCTATCAAATAGTTAAAACTATAAATACCTTTACCTTAAGTAGAGAATGTTCCATGTTTTTATGTGTTTTTTAGTGATCACATAGGTATGTAACCAATTCAAGTAATCCATGTCAGAATCTTAGAAATTCCTTGTTAATTGGACTAACCATGTGATCTGTTAATTGATTGATTGAGAATTACCCTCCAATAAAGGAAAACCATTACAGACCCTGGAGTGTTGGCTGTGTTCCTTGTTGTTCACCTTTGACTTCTGCAGATTGCGGTGTCTGCTCTTTCACAGAGCACGTTCTAGGCATTTGGCCGGATCACTAAACAGAACCTGAGTGCGGACTGAATTGTTTCTAGTGAGTGAGTGTATGTCTGTCAGTGAGTTTCTGTGTGTGTGTGTGTGTGTGTGTGTGTGTGTGTGTCAGTGAGTGAGTGAGTGTGTGTCTGCCAGTGTGTGTCTTTCAGTGAGCAAGTGACATGAGAGGGCGGCAAAATGGATCTTTACCTAGGGCGGCAGAAATTCTTGTAGGGATTTAATAATAATCAATTAATAATCCAAGGTACAAAACCACCAAATGATACCGCACTCAAGAAAGAAAATGTATATGAATATAAATGTATTGCCACAACTTAATAAAATTGGAAATAGTACTCATCTATCCTGTGTAAAGGCACCAAAGGCATGATGATATTCCTATTCAATGGTTTGCTCACCACTATAAAAGAGTAGAGACAGAGTATAAAACACTTAGTGTCAGATCACCAAAAATATAGTCTACCTATACACAGCTCAAGTACAAGAAAGAAGGTACAGTGCTTGATATACCTATACAATTAGTCTGAAGTGCAACACAAAACAAAATATATACAACATAAATACAAAATATACAATACTGCCTGCCAATTATCTTCTGATAAGAATAGGATACTCTGAGACAACAAAAGGGGGTATATAGATAATATAATGGGGGGAAAAACCCTTGTAGAATCGTCTTATAATCTTAAGGAATATCCTTATCCTGAGTATAAAGATGTAAATCCCATGAAAAAAAATATATCAAAATATAAAAAATAAATAAATAAAAAATAAATAAAAAGCAAAATCTGTAAAAAATAAATAAATAAAATGAAAGAAATAATCTATATAAGAAAAATAAAATTCTGGGATAAAGTCATGGTTTGATTTCACTACAGGATGGTCTGGGAGGCCTCCCGGTGAGTTGTAGATGTAATGTAGATTCCTTAAAGTGCAGGAAAAAAGGACCCAAAGTTTCCAATATATTTGCTCAGTGTAAGTATCCTTGGGAAATCTTCTTTGAGCCAGCAGGGTAGAGGTCAAGGGAGACCTTGGATGGTCCCTCTAGGTCAGTTAGATAGAGGCAGGTAAATCTGGGGCTGCGCGCTCTGGAGTTAATCCCTTCAAATGGCCAGCTATTTTCGTTTTAGTCGTATTTTAGTCAGAATTGTTTTAGTTTTAGTCTAGTTTTGGTCGACTTAATTTAAAAAATTTTAGTTAACTAAAATTTTACTAAAATTGTTAATCGACAAAATTAATACTGATTCCAGCTTTATACATGTTTGTATTCTTGACACTATAATGTTCCTTTAATGTATTCGCTCCCTTAACAATTCATTGGTGAACTAAATTCACCCCCAGCTACTGGTGTTATATGGTTATGAAATAAAAAATCATCACATTTCTATCTGACCATTCTTCCTAGAAAAACAGATTTATTTTGAATGAAATAATATGCAAATATTATAGTAAAACAGGAAGATGAACACGTGACAGTTGCCCTACAGTGTTGGCAGATAAATGTTAATCTACCATGAAAAAGCCCACAGTAGGATATTGCGGAAAAATGTTAATTTAATGTTTATGTAATAAGGTTATTTTCTTTTAATGGACAAACCAACACCATATTATATCTGTAATTAGGTTTTATAAGAATGAACATATAAGTGAACATATTGTTATTGAGATTTTATTATCTGTTTCTACAAATACCAGCGCCTTGGCATCTATTTGGTGCTGTTTTTATCTGACTTGATAATTAGATGTAATTATGGTATGAGTTCTACAAAATTAAGATTTGACTATAAACATAATACAAAAACTCAATGGTGACATCTTGTGTTTAAATAAGGTATTTGGCTTATTTCTACAGAACAATATTCCTGAAATCAGGTGTTTGAAAGAAATTATGGTAAATACTACACAGAGGAAAAAAAAGTAATTAAAAATTAAACAGCTAATAGCAGCAAGGTTAGACCAAAACAGCTAGATTTCTTTTACAGCAGAGCTGGAGATATTTTTCAAATCAGTACTTTTAGCAGTTCCATAGGGACACTGTACCCAGACCACTTCAATGAGCTGGAGTGATCTGGGTACCTATAGTGTCCTTTTAAGAGTTAATTGTTTTTCTATACAGATTACATGTCCTGTAGTTACCTGTCCAGTCCTGACTCTGACCAGCCACTATTAAATAATGATTATCCAAATACAATGTTGCCCTCTAATAGGAATTGTTGCAAAACATTTACCCCACTATAGTGTACTTTATTAACAGCCGCAGTGCCGAGCAATGTATCTAGGTATCATATATACAGGGGCGTACCTAGAGCATTTGACACCCAGGGTTGATCATGTGTTTTGCACCCTCCCTCCTCTCCCCGTCTTTAAAATGTAGAAAACACCCACATATGTTTTAAATGTTTTCAAGAATACACCCCCTTCCATAAATAATACACCCCCAATTCACAACTAAAACCCTGCACCCCCTTACATAAATAAATACACACACTTTTTTTGTAATTCTATATTTTTATAGTGCTTTGCTGTTAACGTAGTAAGTAAATAATACCATCGATACAGAAGGGAAGACATACACATATTTATACATGGTGTGAACAGAGCAATATTTTACATGAGTGTTGATCTGGGTCCTCGAGAGGGGTGATTGTCATATTGCCAGGGTGTGTGTGAGAGTATCCTCCGAGGTTTCCTTGTGTGATGTGGGAGTAATGTGTGTGCAAGTGAACGAAGGTTGTAGCATTATTGGTGCATATGGGGAGCGTACTTTAATGAATATTGTACCTCGTACTGAGGTGCGTGATGTTAGGGAGAGGCTGAGAGTATGTTTAGAGATCATATGTGAGTGCTAATGTTTAGTCATGAGTATTAGTAGAGTGTGTGTCTTGTCTGTAGGTGCAGTTACTCCTAACCATGAGGGTGTCGGGCGGGGGAAGTAGTGGAATGGTTGGGAAGTGGTCTCCAGCTGTCGTCAGTCAGTCCAGGTGAGGCTGCCTCAATGTCCCGTATCAGGTGTTGTAGTTATCGGCTCCAAGTCCACCTAATTGGGGGAGGTGAGTAGGTAAAAGGAAAAATAAGGTAAAGAGTGAACAGTAACGTTTCTAAACAAGCATATTAGACACAGGTGCATGTGAATTGCAGTTAGTCCAGCTGTGGCAAGTGCCACAATTCCCCAATTCCCCAATGCTGTGTTCAGGTTACTGTGGTCTCCGACCCTCTGGCTCTCGGGACCAAGGGGGTGATGGTATGGATGGGCTGGATGAATCCAGATTGTAAGTAGAGGTGCTTGGACTGGCAGTGTTGGAAGGCCTGGCTTGGGTCTCGGGTAAAGCTAATTCCTCGTCTTGTTCTGGGACTTGGGTAAAGAAGAGGACTTTAGTTATGAGCCTGTGTCAACTGGCCCTAGCTAAGCCTAAGGGGAAAATTAACTGGCCTACGAGGAAGATGAGACCCTGCTAGTGCAAGGTGGCGAGAAAGAGGCTCTATCTATGAGGAGGGCCGAGTGGGTGGGGGCCACTGAATGATGGCCTCTAAGTGACAGTAACAAGATACAATATAAGTGGGCGTGACTTGGTGAGGACCTGACTAATAATCGACAGTGGTTAATGTGAGGCTCTAACTATGCGTTGGGCCAAGGGGCATATACCGCTGATGAGGATGGGTGCTGGCCTGATGGGAGTAGTAAGTAAGTAAGCTAGGGACAATGCAAGTAACTCAACGCCAGTTGACCAATCCTAGCCTATAACGGGATGGGAGTGAGATGTAAAATGGAGACGTACCTAGCTTTACAAAATAATTAAGATTCTTTACAGACAAGCATGAATGCTTGAGAACCTTATAAAGGAAATGTGGAAGGTTAGGTCGTAGTTGGGCCTAATTCTTATCCCCGTATTATGAGTGAAACCTGTGTAATGACAGTGATTCTGTCAGGATTACTGTTTGATCCAGCATGTAGAACTGTACAGCACGGATGACAAATAAGTAACGTATTACCGGTCCTTAGAATGGCCGGATTTAACGTACAAAGAATAGTCAAAAATACTAGCCGAGGTCAGGGAACACAGAAAGGGACACAGCGATGAGGAAAGCCAGGAGTCAGGATACCAGAATATAGAGAAGTCAATAAACAAAGCCAAAGTCAAAAACCAGGTAGAAAACTATAAACAGGAACGCGCTCTCAGACAACCACAAGGGAAACCACGACAGGGCACTGAGCAGGCTGAGAACTGGGCCTAAATACCCCTCCTTTAGTTCTGATAGGCTGTAACCGGCCTTTGACCCCAAAGTCAGTTACCAGGTTTCATTTGCATAATTGCTGCTCAGCATTAACCCTTCTGTGGATTAGGTTGCTGCTCGGCACAACTTTTCCTGTGTGGACAGTAAATGTCATTAACCACATTTCTATAAGCGGATGAATATGTGACATTACCCCCCACCTGAAGAACGCCCACCGGGCGGACAGGACCAGGCTTGAGAGGAAATTTAGCGTGAAAAGCGCGGATCTTACGGCCTGCATGCAGGTCAGGAGCCGAAACCCAAGAACGATCAGCAGGACCGTAACCTTTCCAAACAACCAAGTACTGTAAAGTGCCCCGAGAAAACCTAGAATCCACGATAGAAGATACCTCATACTCTTCCTGACCACCCACCACCACCGGAGGGGGAGGAACACAAGGAACAGTATATCAATTGCAGACAAGAGGTTTGAGTAAGGACACATGAAAAGTGTTGGGAATCTCTAAAGATGCAGGTAGAGCCAGAGAGTAAGACACTGGATTGATCCTACGAAGCACTCTATAGGGACCAAGGAATCTGGGGGCAAACTTCATGCTAGGGACCTTAAGCTTGATGTTGCGAGATGACAACCAAACCCGGTCCCCCACTTGGTACACCGGGTTGGCACTCCTACGCTTATCAGCAAAATGTTTGAAGCGTTCAGCAGCAGCCCCTAGAGCAGTTTGAACCTTAACCCAGGTATCCCAAATGGAGGCCAGACGCTCATCCAGAGCAGGAATGGCAGTATCAGAAAATACCACAGGGAGAACCGTAGGATGCCTACCATTATTGACAAAAAATGGACTGTGCCCAGAGGAGTCATGAACAGCATTGTTTCTAGCGAACTCGGCCCACGGGAGTAGTTCGGACCAATTGTCTTGTGTGCTATTAATAAAACAACGCAAATAAACTTCTAATGACTGGTTAGCCCTCTCAGCTGTACCATTGGTCTGTGGATGGTAGGAGGAGGAGAAGGAGAGATCAATCCCCAATTGTTTACTGAACGCCCTCCAGAACCTGGACACAAACTGAGAGCCCCTATCAGACACAATATTGTGGGGGATGCCATGCAAACGGACAATTTCACGTATGAAAATTAGGACCAAATCTTGCGAAGATGGCAACTTCTTGAGAGGAATGAAGTGAGCCATCTTAGAAAATCGGTCTACAACCATGAGAATAGTAGTGAACCCAGCAGAGCTAGGAAGCTCAACAATAAAGTCCATGGATAGGTGGGACCATGGAATCTCAGGAACAGGAAGAGGCTGCAACAGGCCACAAGGAAGTGCATGAGTCACCTTAGAAACTGCACACACAGAACATGCCTGCACATACTCCTTTACATCTTTCCTGAGTGAATCCCACCAAAATGATCTAGTGATCGCGGCAGTGGACTTATTGATGCCCGGGTGTCCAGCAGTTATATTGTCATGGAACACTTTCATGATATTAACCCTTTCACATAGGGGAACGAACAGTTTATCACATGGTTTACCACTGGGCGCCTGAGGCTGGGCCTCCAGTATGGTGCCAAGCAGTGGAGAAGACAGTGAGAGGACAGTAGTAGCAATAATACACTCTGCTGGAATAATAGGAGATGTCATCTGTTTCCTGGAGCTGACTCATTATCAAATTGCCTGGACAAGGCATCAGCCTTGGTATTTTTAGAACCAGGTCTATAAGTAATGAGAAAGTTAAAACGTGAAAGGAACAGTGACCATCTAGCCTGTCTGGAAGACAAACGTTTGGCATCCCCTATATATGCCAGATTTTTGTGGTCGGTTATGATCAACAGGGGGTCCTTGATGTCGCCACTCCTTGAGGGCAAGAATAATGGCCAACAGTTCTCTATTGCCAATATCATAGTTGCGCTCAGCAGGAGACATCTTTCTGGAGAAGTAGCCACAAGGATGCAATGGTGTTCCCTGGCTTTCTCTATGAGAGAGAACAGCCCCTGCCCCTGTCTCGGATGCATCAACCTCCAATATAAAAGGTTTACTAGTGTCGGGATGTTTTAGTATATCCGCAGAGGCAAATCTTTGTTTAAGAGTCTCAAAAGCATTCACAGCCTCTTTGGACCATACCCTGCTACTAACCCCTTTGCGAGTCATATTTGTGATTGGGGCTATTACAGAAGAAAATCCCTTGATGAATCTTCTGTAATAGTTGGCAAAACCAATAAACCTTTGAATGGCTTTTAAACCAGAGGGTAATGGCCAGTGTAGTACAGCCTCTAGTTTTTTAGGATCCATTTGAAATCCCGATGCAGAGATGTTGTAACCCAAAAAGTGGACTTCAGGCTGGTCAAATATGCACTTTTCTAATTTGCAATAAAGTTTATTTTTCAACAACGTCTGCAGAACCTGTTTCACATGGGAGTGGTGAGTCTGAAGATCAGGGGAATACACCAAAATATCGTCCAAATAAAGACAAATGAGTAAATGAATTCCCTGAGTACTTCATTTATAAAGTCTTGGAATACGGCCGGGGCGTTGCATAACCCAAATGACATTACCAGATATTCATAGTGTCCACTACGGGTATTAAATGCCATCTTCCACTCATGATTCTCTTTAATTCTAACCAAATTGTAAGCGCTCCTAAGGTCAAGCTTAGTAAATACTTTAGCTCCCTGAAGTCTATCGAACAATTCGGAAATGAGTGGGATAGGGTATGCATTTTTACAGTGATTTTATTAAGTGCCCTGTAGTCTATGCAAGGGCGTAACTCACCACCCTTTTTCTCAACAAAAAAGAATCCTGCACCAGCTGGTGAGGATGACTTTCTTATGTGCCCTTTGCTCAAGGATTCTTTGATGTATTCCTCCATTATTTTACTCTCCTGCGGAGATAAGGCATAAACTGCCCCCTTAGGTGGCATAGCGCCTGGAAACAGGTTAATGGCACAGTCATATGCTCTGTGGGGAGGCAATACATCGGATTGAGCCTTGTTAAACACCTCCTGAAGTTCTCGGTATTGTATGGGAACTCCAGGAGTTTGGGGAGTGGTAGTGGGAAGGTCAATAGTATCCAATCTCTTTAGTACTGGTTTTATACATCTCCCCATACACTCTTTACCCCATTCTAATATCTCCCCATTAGCCCAGTCAATATAGGGATTGTGCTTACTCAGCCACGGAAACCCTAATATGATAGGACATGATGGAGAAGTAATAACCTGAAACGTAATCTCCTCCCTATGGGAGGCCCCAATGGAGATCGTAATAGGGACAGTTTCGTGGGTTATAAGCAGTTGTGTGAGTGGTCTACCATCAATAGCCTCTACAGCTAGCGGCGTAGGTCTCTCCCTGACCGGTATCTCATTACCCCTAATAAACTGGACATCAATAAAATTTCCAGCAGCACCTGAGTCCATTAGGGCACTGCAAGAAAACTTCTTGTTATCAAGGGAAATAGATACCTCAAGGAGGAATCTACTTTTGTTTTTGTTAGAGGACAACTCCATCACACCTAAGATCTGTCCCCTTAAGGTTCTTAGGTGCGGAAGTTTTCCGGACGCACTGGACAATTAGTTATTATATGTCCCTTTCTACCGCAATATAGGCATAACCCCTCCTTTCTCCTATACTGTTTTTCGGCCTCTGACAGTCTAGTGATCCCCAACTGCATAGGTTCGGGTTCGGACTGTACAGGAAGGTTAGACAAAACAGGTTTAGAGAATTGAGGTGCTAGGGACATAGCCGTACGTCTGGTCTTGCTTCTGGTGACTTCTCTGAGTCTTAACCTATTATCAATATGCATGACAAACGTAATAAATTCGTTAAGACTCTTAGGTAATTCTTTAGCGGCTATCTCATCTAGTATAGTCTCTGAGAGACCCTTTTTGAATGCTGAGATTAACCCATTGTTAGTCCAGTCTACCTCAGAAGCTAAGGTACGGAATTCAATAGCATAATCCGAGATAGACCGGTTACCTTGTCTGATGTGCATTAGGGCAGTGGAGGCGTCATCCTCTCTACCCAATGGCTCAAACGTGAGCTTGAATTCGGCAAGGAATTCCTGGTAATTATGAGCTATGCTCCGATTACTCTCCCACAACGGATTAGCCCAGGCAAGGGCCTTGCCCTTTAATTGATTCATTAGATAACCAATTCTTGCTCTGTCCGTGGGGAATGACCCTGGTGAGGCCTCAAAATGGTACTCCACCTGATTAAGAAAACCCCTGCATTTCTGGATATTGCCATCAAACTGTAGGGATGGTGATAAGGAGATGCAAGGAGTCCTATTAACAATGGGTGGAGGTACACAGGGTAGAGGTGCTATAGGAGGAGATGCTGCAGGCTGCAGATGCTCCATTCTAGCGAGAAGCGTACTTAAAGCCTGAGTGAATTGATCCATGCGGTGATAATTCTCCTCTAATTTCCTCTCGCAAGCAGCTATGTGCTGACACAGTTCTACAGGATCTATGGCCATGTCGTAATGTCAGGATTACTGTTTGATCCAGCACATAGAACTGTACAGCACGGATGACAAATAAGTAACGTATTACCGGTCCTTAGAATGGCCGGATTTAACGTACAAAGAATAGTCAAAAATACTAGCCGAGGTCAGGGAACACAGAAAGGGACACAGCGATGAGGAAAGCCAGGAGTCAGGATACCAGAATATAGAGAAGTCAATAAACAAAGCCAAAGTCAAAAACCAGGTAGAAAACTATAAACAGGAACGCGCTCTCAGACAACCACAAGGGAAACCACGACAGGGCACTGAGCAGGCTGAGAACTGGGCCTAAATACCCCTCCTTTAGTTCTGATAGGCTGTAACCGGCCTTTGACCCCAAAGTCAGTTACCAGGTTTCATTTGCATAATTGCTGCTCAGCATTAACCCTTCTATGGATTAGGTTGCTGCTCGGCACAACTTTTCCTGTGTGGACAGTAAATGTCATTAATCACTTTTCTCTAAGCGGATGAATACATGACACCAGGTTTCATTTGCACAATTACTGCTCAGCATTAACCCTTCTGTGGATTAGGTTGCTGCTCGGCACAACTTTTCCTGTGTGGACAGTAAATGTCATTAACCACATTTCTATAAGCGGATGAATATGTGACAGATTCGTAGGGAGTTGCTAGTAGTGATTATCTGAGGATAAAACTACAGTCATCCTCTATCAATTTAGTGAAGTAAAAAATGACAAGAGGTGTCGGGACACTAGGTATACCTGTAACGGGAGTGGAGTAAGAATCCAATGAATTCCCCAAAGTTCTGGGGGGAGTAGTAACGGTGACAAAAGACCTAAAATAGAATATGGACAAGAAACATAAGGGAACATGTGGTAACTCTCATGCATGCAAAAGTACATGCATGGAGGAAATTAGACATAACCGCAAGGAATGTGCCAGAGTGTGCTAAAAATGATACACCAGGTTTCCAGTTTACTTGGTGATTGTTATACAATAGGGCAAGGGGTGAAGGGGCCTGCCATTTCTAGGAGTGTGGCCATTGAATAGCCATTGTGGTGACAACTGGAATCAGCGTATTAGAACAGATAAAGCTATTGATAATGGGTCGTACATGGAGAATTTTATGGACTAGACATGGGGTATGCATATGAAAATAATAATGATTATGCTAAAGAAAATACACAATTGTACGTACCCTGTGCATGGGAGAGATATTCATCCCTAATGGGTATTTGGTGGACTGAAGGCAGTTGAATAAGACGGCGAGGAATTTATATGGTTTTGATAAACACCTAGATTAGGGAATAGGTAACCAGAGGGTATTGGTAAGCCAAGTGCATAAGACATGAAAATGTAATACTGTATAACATAACAGAACCATTGGAAAAATAACATTCTAATTATTATTATTATTATTATTATTGCCATTTATATAGCGCCAACAGATTCCGTAGCGCTTTACAATATTATGAGAGGGGATTTAACTATAAATAGCACAATTACAAATAAACTTACAGGAACAATAGGTTGAAGAGGACCCTGCTCAATCGAGCTTACATTCTATAGGAGGTGGGGTGTAAAACACATTAGGACAGGAATTTGCAATCAAATAAGGTGGGCTGCCCTTTAGGAGAGGGCAAGAGACGGGTATGTGAGGTAGGGGTTAGTCTTGGAGGCCATAAGCTTTCCTAAAGAGATGGGTTTTAAGGCACTTCTTAAAAGATGCAAGACTAGGGGAGAGTCTGATGGCGGTAGGCAGGCTATTCCATAGGAAGGGAGCCGCCCGCGAGAAGTCCTGCAAGCGCGAGTTGGCCGTACGGGTGCGGACAACGGACAGGAGGTGGTCACGGGCAGAGCGGAGAGACCGAGAAGGGACATACCTGTGGATCTGTGAGGAGATATAAGAGGGGCTAGAGTTGTTCAGTGCTTTATAGGTGTGAGTTAGTGCCTTGAATTGACTCCTATAGCACACAGGAAGCCAATGTAAGGACTGGCAGAGGGGTGAGGTGTGAGAGAACCGACTAGAGAGGAAAATCAGTCTAGCAGCAGCATTCATTACAGACTGTAGGGGTGCAGTACGGCTTTTGGGAAGACCAAGCAGGAGAGGGTTACAATAATCCATGCGTGAAATTATTAGAGCATGGACAAGCTCCTTGGTAGTATCTGGTGCAAGAAAGGGGCGGATGCGGGCTATGTTTTTAAGATGGAATCTACAGGATTTGGCAACATGCTGGATGTGAGGCTCAAAGGTGAGACCAGAGTCAAGTATGACGCCAAGACAGCGCGCTTGCAAGGATGGGCTGATGTTGGTACCACAAACTTGAAGGGAGAGCGAAAGAGGAGGATCAGTATTAGGAGGAGGAAAGACAAGGAGCTCAGTTTTTGAGAGATTGAGTTTCAGAAAGCGGGAGGACATCCAGTCAGAGATGGAAGAAAGGCAAGCAGTGACACGTTGCAGGACAGCAGGGGAGAGGTCCGGGGAGGAGAGATATAGCTGGGTGTCATCAGCGTACAGGTGGTAGTGGAATCCAAATGAGGTAATAAGTTTGCCAAGAGAGGCAGTATAAAGAGAAAATAGAAGGGGACCAAGGACGGAGCCTTGGGGGACTCCAACCGAGACAGGGCGAGGGGAGGAGGTATCATTAGAAAAAGAGACACTGAATGAGTGTTGGGAGAGATAAGAGGAAAACCACGAGAGGACAGAGTCACAGAGACCAAGCGATTGCAGAGTTTGAAGAAGGAGAGCATGATCAACGGTGTCAAAGGCCGCCGAGAGGTCAAGAAGAATTAGTATGGAGTAGTGGCCTTTGGATTTAGCTGCGATTAGGCCGTTAGTAACTTTGATAAGGGCAGTCTCTATAGAGTGGAGAGGGCGGAAGCCAGATTGAAGGGGGTCAAGGAGAGAGTTGGTATTGAGGAAATGAGACACACGGGTAAAGACGAGTCTTTCCAGAAGCTTTGAGGAAAAAGGGAGCAGGGATATGGGACGGTAGTTAGAGGGGGTGGATGGGTCAAGGGATGGTTTTTTTAGTATAGGTACTACAGTGGCATGTTTAAGGTCAGCAGGGACGATGCCAGAAGAGAGCGAGCAGTTGAAGATGTGTGTTAGAGAAGGCACGAGACAAGTGGAGAGAGATCTGATAAGGTGAGATGGGACAGGATCGAGCGGGCAAGTGGTGGGGCGAGAGGAGCAAAGAAGAGCAGCCACCTCTTTGTCAGTGGCTGGGGAGAATGTCTGAAGGGTAGGAAAGGCATGATCAATGTGTGATTGAGAAACAGAAAGGCAAGGAGGGAATTCTTTCCTTAGCTGTTCAATTTTGTCAGTGAAGTAACATGCAAAGTTATCAGTAGTAAGGTTGGTTTGGGGGGTGGCCACAGCGGGGCGAAGAAGAGAATTAAAGGTGTCAAAGAGACGCCTGGGGTTGCGGGAACATGAACTAATGAGAGAGGAAAAATAGGACTGTTTGGCAAGGGCAAGGGCTGCACTGTATGAACACAGTATGAATCTATAATGGAGAAAGTCTGACTGGGTGCGAGACTTCCTCCAGGAGCGTTCAGCACACCGGGAGCATCTTTGCAGGTAGCGCGTTGATTTAGTATGCCATGGTTGGGGGCGGGTCCTCCTTGAGGTGCTTGTTTGGAGTGGTGCTGCAGTGTTCAAGGCAGATGTAAGAGTAGAGTTATATATGGAGATGGCCAGTGAAGGACAGGATAGGGAAGGGATGGACAGCAGTTGTGAATCAATGTCAGCTGACAACTGTTGGAGATCAAGAGAATTAAGGTCCCTCCTGAGTTGAGGCTGGTTAGACGGAGGTTGTTGGGTGAAGGGGTACGTGAGAGCAAACGATAAGAGGTGGTGATCAGAGAGAGGATAAGGAGTGTTGCAGATATTAGATACCGTACATGCATAAGTGAAGATTAGGTCAAGGGTATTGCCAGCTACATGGGTGGGAGAATTTGCCCACTGTGATAGCCCGAGGGAGGATGTAATTGAAAGTAGTTTATTGGCTGCAGAGGTCAAAGGTGGGTTTATAGGAATATTGAAGTCCCCGAGAATTAGGGATGGGATGTTAGAAGAGAGGAAATAGGGTAGCCAGGCAGCAAAATGGTCAAGGAAGAGAAGAGGGGAACCAGGGGGACGGTAAATAACAGCAATGTTAGCAGCGAAGGGTTTGAAAAGGCGAATTGAGTGTATTTCAAATGATGGGAAAGAGAGGGAAGGGGGGGTGGGAAGAGGTTTAAAAGAGCAGTGAGGGGAGAGGAGAAAACCAACACCACCACCTTTACATTCAGAGTTTCTTGGGGTGTGGGTAAGTTGGAGACCACCGAAGGACAAAGATGCAGGGGTGGCAGTGTCAGAGGGGGAGAGTCAGGTTTCTGTTAAGGCTAGTAAATCAATTGAACGAGAGATGACGTAGTCATGGACAGCAGTGGATTTAGTTATATTGCAAACAGAGCGTGCGTTCCAGAGGGCAGTATTGAAGGAGGATTTAGAGGAACAAGAGATGGGTATGAGATTAGTGTGGATCCTTGGGTTAGTATGTGCTGAGTTTGTTGAGAGGGGACCGGGGTTTGGAGAGACATCACCAGCTGCTAGGAGCAGAAGGATAGAAAGGAAGTGAAGGTGGGAGTAGGATTTGAAAGTTTTGTAGGAGGGTATGTATGTGGAGGATTTGGAAAGAGTTGGTGGAGATAGGCTGGAAAGGTATGTGTAGAGTGCATGGGATGAATAGAGAGGGGAGGGGAGTAAGGTGGAAGTAATGATGATGGTGTTGCCAGGGACAGGTGAGTGAAAGGATAGGGATATTTTAGTAATGACAGAAGTTAGTGTTAATGTGAAAAATAGAAGGGAGAACATTAGAGAAAATGTGTATTATATAGATATGTAGATCATATATACAAACACACATATCAATAACAATATCAATAAGTGTTTAGACCATTGTAAGGATGCAGTGTGTTAAATGAATTCAGGTGAGGAGTGGTTTAATGACTTGATTGGTGTGTTATGGAAACCTGCTGATGTGCACTATCTATAAATAAGTTGATGACCATGGGGTGGGATGGTGTGGGGAGGGGAGGGTGGGCAATCTTCCAGAGATAATACCTCTGCTCTGAAGATTCAGCAGGACTTGGTTGCTTGGGAGTGCTGGGTGTTAATGCTGTTTTAAGGGGCCCAGTCTGAAATATAAGGTCTGAGGTTAGAAAAAAATGAAATAAAACACACTGTTATGGGTGGGGAGACATGGGGCTATTGAGGTAATTAATTAGAGATGAAAAACTAAAAGGAGAGAACATTTGGGATAAAAAGATAGGAAGGATCAGATAGGTGAAAGTCATAAACCATGAACATAAATTTACTATATTATCAGTGAGAGTAGTAACACTAGCTAAACAAACAAACATTTAATAAAGAGTCTAAGAGAATGAACATAAATTGACATGATCATACCAGCCTTAAGAGAAACAAAAACAGAAGATCAGGATGGGAGATATAGTTATCAATTGAGTAGTGATAGTATAGGGAGGGAGATGGAATAGAACACCGTTTGAAAATAAGAGTTTAAAGGAAACAGTAATGCAGGTATTCTTGAGTTGATCTTCCAGAGATAATACCTCTGCTCTGAAGATTCTAATGTCTAACAAAGGTTTAACTACTTCTTATACGTAGGATACTTATAAATTTATTCTAATGTATTTAAATTAACAGTAGCCCAGCATACAGTCATCATAATTCGAATAAAATATGCCTAATTTAAACAAGAGAATACAGGTGAATGAAATAGTTCATGAAAAGTTGTATTTTTTTAAAACTGACATGAGGAAGTTTGGCTGCTAGGGGTCGTACGTGAGCAATCTAGAGTCCTGTGTTCGGTAAAATATATGTGAATGAAACATGAAACAAAGAACTGAAATATATGAATTGTATTGGGACGAACAAGGATACGAAAGCGTATGTTCGCAAGGATGTGAGCTGTGCGGCAGCCGAACGTAGTGTTCGTATTAACCCTTTCGGGCAAACTCACAGTTCGTTGACCGATCAGGAGAATGCAACCCGGAAGCAGCGATAAGGTAAGTGTCACGATTCCGGAACCTAACACGCTAACAGGTCACAGAGAGGAAGGGTGCTATACCGGTCCTTAGAGTGGCCGGGCTAAGCACACTAAGAATGGTCAGGAGACAAGCCAGGTAAAGGGAGCCAGAAAACGGGAGAACGACAAACAAGCCTAGGTCAAAGGAGTGGAGAAGACAGGATAATCGGAATAACGAGCCAAATAATCGGAAACCAGAGAGCAACACGAGAGAACAGCACTACAGGTATCAGAAGACCACAACAGGGCACTGAGGGACAGGAAAGGTAAGTATAAATACCCTTGGTTTAATTCTGATTGTATAACTTCCAATCAGAATTAACAATCACACGTGGGGGATATCTATGCCTCCCACTGTGATTGTGGTACTGTTTCTTTAACGCCAGGTCACTCACGTCGCCGCTCGCCGACAGGTAAGAAGAGGGGAGACCGCGGGCGGCGATGGACTGAGGGTGCGTGCTGCAAGGGGCGTGCAGCCTCCCCTCCTAGCCGCCCGCGGACCCCTGACAGTAAGAGGTCACCCTGGAACTATTTCTGGCGGGCTCTGACCGGAACAAAGAGTAGCATGGAGTGTGCGGCAGGGAGCAGCGGCTGTAACAAGGTAGGTAGAACTTCAAGGAGCTGGATCTGCGAGGTGAGTGTTCTAATCGGGCTGGGCAGACATGGTCGTGGTACGAAGTAGTCTGTCTTGCTGGGAGAACTTGGCTTGCAGGAACCAGCATGGGAACGCAGCCTTAGGTGAGTGAACCGGAACCGGAAGTCTAGGGTTCTGAATGAACCCAGCGGTGACAGTTCAGTCATGGATGGGGCCTGAGTTTTTATAGCCAGGTAACCCTTCCCACAATTACAGGCTACGCCTTCAAATATACCATCTATACATCTATGGAGTTCTTATAACATACAAAAAGCACCATATATAATATACTATAAAAAGGTGATATTCATATTTTCATATGAATAAATGAAAGTAAAAGAGGGAAAAACCATGAGAGGACACTCACATTTGCTAAGTAGTTTACCAACACATCCCTCCCATAAGGGATCGAGTCCACGCTGTTTGGCGTCCTGGCAAATCTTGGGTTGCTTTCGTGTTGAGATATTTCTTTAGAGATTTCTTCAATGTTCATTAGAATGTGCAATACAAGAGTCGGTGAGTCTGCAACTTTATACAAACTTGTTCATTGATAAAGCCACAGTATCGGCGAAACATGTTTTTACGAAGTTGCCCATTCTACCTGACATTGAAAAAATTCTTCAAGGAACTTCTCAACACTAATGCAACCCAGGATCTGCTGGGATGCTTAGCAGCGGGGACTGCATTTAAGTCTCCATTTTGGGAAGGACGTGCTGGTAAATTGGGCAGACTAGATGGGCCAAATGGTTCTTATCTGCCGTCACATTCTATGTTTCTATGTTTCTATGTAAACGATCTATCAAATGTGAGATTACACTTGTAACTACTTTATTGTTAGAATTTTAGATAAATTACATTATTTTACCATATTCTCTTATACTTTTTCCCCTCTGAGGTTTATCTATTTGTATGATAATTTATCACCTTTTAATAGTATATTATATATGGTGCTTTGTACATGTTATAAGACATCCAAGGGTGTATAGAGGTTATTTGTAGCTTATAGAAAGTGAAGTGTGTTTTTATTCTGTTTTACTACTTTTATATAGATTAGAGATTTTACCTATAGTGAATTTAATTATAAGACACATAATTTAAAAAGATATTTAGTTTTTTTTTATACCTCTGCATTCCACCTCTCTGTTGATTATGGTGCACATATTGCCAAACTGCTCTGTGGAGTTATGCACAGTCGCAGAAAACGGTGCAGAAAAGAAATCCTCTGCTTTAGTCTCTTTCTGATTTTGGTTAAAAAATAAAAATGTTTTTTGGCCCATGTTTGCATGAGAGTTATTGTAGCACATATAGCTCCTAGTTCAAACACTAATACAGTTAGTTATAGGGTTACTCAAATTTAGAATGCCCTATTTGGCATTATTCGTTATGTCCCCCTGTAAAACCCTATCAAGAAAGTTGTAAGCACCCAGTGAAGCTTCCCTTATTGGATTCCATGCCCTGTCCGATGTCACAGCTTCCCTCTCCATGGTCCAAACAAATGCTTTTTCTGTCTTAAAGCACATGCACTGAGCCAGGTTGGAAAGAGAGGGAAGGTACACGCAAGGGAAAAGCTCATTGCATCTATTGCCAGCTTCCAGACTGCCTATACCCAGGGATGTATTAGCCGCGAGGCAAACAAGGCATTTGCCTTGGGCGGCATTTTTCAGGGGGCGGCAAAAAACGCCGCCCCCCAAATGCCCAGGGCAGATGCCTTGTTAGCCTCGCGGCTAACTGACATCCCGGGCGGCCGGCGAGGGAGCACTTTCCATGAGCTGACTGCTCAGCTCCCTCACGCACCGCAAAGTGAGGCTGGGAGCCGGAAGATGACGTCATCTTCCGGTTCCCAGCCTCACTCTGCAGCCGACGCGCGAGGGAGCTGAGCAGTCAGCTCATGGGAAGTGCTCCCTCGCCGGCCGCCCGCCCGTCCGCCCGCCTGCCAGCGCCGCCCGCCCTGCAGCCACTGGACCACCAGGGAGAGAGCCCCCCCCCCCAGCACTCCCAAAGGTAAGGAGGTTGGGGGGGGATTTAAATTAAAAAAAAAGGTTAATGTGTGTGTGTGTGTTTGTGTCTGACTGTGTGTGTTTGTGAGTGTGTGTGTGTGTTTGTGTCTGTGTATGTGTCTGACTGTGTGTGTGTGTGTTTGTGTCTGTCTGTGTTTGTGTCTGTGTATGTGTCTGACTGTGTGTGTGTGTGTTTGTGTCTGACTGTGTGTGTGTATGTGACTGTGTGTGTCTGTGTGTGTTTGTGTGTGTGTTTGTGTCTGACTGTGTGTGTCTGACTGTGTGTGTGTGTGTTTGTATCTGACTGTGTATGTGTGTGTGTGTGTGTCTGACTGTGTGTGTGTGTGTTTGTGTCTGACTGTGTCTGTGTATGTGTCTGACTGTGTGTGTGTGTGTTTGTGTATGTGTCTGTGTGTGTGTGTGTGTGTGTTTGTGTATGTGTCTGACTGTGTGTGTGTGTATTTAGAAGGTGGGGCGGGGGGAAGGGTTGGGTGGGGGTGGCGCGGGGGGGAGGGGGGCGCCTGAGTTTTGTCCTGCCTAGGGCAGCACAAAACCAGGATACACCACTGCCTATACCACTTGTGCCAGGAGGTGCAACTAGCTTCATCACAAAAGTGCGAATATCTCTGGATGTGTAGATTCCTACCATGGCACAAAGCATAAGAGCTGGCAACTCTAGGCCTTAGGGGCAGTAAGAAAAAAGGAATTTGTGCACAAACACATAGAATTTCCTTCTCGTTTAGAGAATGCAATATATGGATTTGACAGATATCTCTGCAAGCTCCAGTTGTATCACCTGTGTAACATGATGGAGCATTCTCAGAGATCCGTGCAATGCTAGCGACCACAGACTCTGTTTCACATGATTCCATTGCAACCAACGAAAACTGGCATGTTACTGCAGCCCACCAAGAAATATCCCATGGAACCAGTCCTGGTCTGGAGGATGCTGAGATTGCAGGCCAGCAGGTCATGTAAAAACTCATATTAGCAAAGGCCTTGCACAAATCCTGCCTGATGCCGGTTTTAATCTGTAGAAGAATGGTGTAAGGCTGCAATCCATAACATCAAGTGGCTTGGGGGA
Organism: Pelobates cultripes; assembly: GCA_933207985.1. NCBI lineage: Eukaryota > Metazoa > Chordata > Amphibia > Anura > Pelobatidae > Pelobates > Pelobates cultripes. The sequence goes on along the minus strand of OW240924.1, from coordinate 47,933,721 downwards.
GAAACTGCCCCCGTTGTCAGCCCACCGCTGGTAGCAGGGTTGATACTGGGGGTCAGGTTAACAAGCAACCTCTTTCATATACACATAGCCTGTTTTGTGATAATCCTCCCAAGACCACCAGCTCCACTACCAATGCTGCTACTATCACTGGCCATGGCACTGCACTTCCTTCTACTTCTATTTCAGCCAAGACCTCTAGCAGCAAGATATCATTGGAGAAACCACGGGAATTGTTGCCATTATCATTGGTTTCTCCTCCTCTTACTCATTTTAGGCATCCTAACAGGGAACTTAGAGAGAGCAGCTATTACCAGAGAAATTGCAGAGTCAGCCAAAGTAGTTTGGATGAGTCGCTGGGCATATGATGTTGTGCACTTTGGACTGTTTGTCTCTGTGCATACAGTGAGTGTATATAGTCTGAAGTCCATCATTTCACACATTCACTGACCAATATGACCATCTAGAGATGTGTGTGTTGTGATATAGTTAAAGGGACACTACAGTCACCAGAACAAGTGCAGCTTAATATGGCTAGAGTCTGTCCCTGCTTTCTCGGCCAGTGCTTTACAGTGTGCAGCAATAGACATGTGCAATTAGTTTCTGACGGAATATGAATTCTGGTGAATTTCGGGCAATTCGGACATTCGGGTACGTCCGAATGTCCGAATAGCTGAAGTGCCGAATTACCGAGGTCCCAAAGTTCTGAAATTACTGAATTTCTGAAGTGTCGAAGTGCTGAAGTTCCAAAGTGCTGAAGTTCCGAAGTTGCTGAAGTGCCGAAGTTCCGAAGTTCCGAAGCACAGTATTGCCTAAGTACTAATATACTTACCCAGTGGAAGAAGAAGAATGTTACACTGTATACAATTTTAAATAAAAAGTATACAAACATAGCCAGGATTCAGCTGTAAGCATTTGCAACACTTACAACAATCAAGTAACACACATTCATATAAAATGTAAGTTACTTAGCCAGGCATGTAATGACAGGAATGAATAAGTAGATAACTCCCTAATTCCCACAGTATTAGGGAGCTATCTACTAAAAGGCTGAAAGACCTAAATTGGTCTTTCAGCCAAATTTACTAATACTAAGTAAAGATTACTTAGTATTAGTAAATTATGCCCCTACTCGCTATACCACGAGTAGGGGCATGTTTATTAAACAGTGAGCAGCCTGTAGCCTGTAAAAAACAAACAAAAAAAACCCCAAAACGTCCCCCTTCCCCCTCCTAACCTGAAGGGGGAACCTACTGCCCCCCCTCGGCCCTCACCCCTGAATGGCGAGTGGGGGCCCTAAAGTAAAACAAGGGGGGACCTATTGTCCCCCCCCCGGCCCCCACCCACGAGCGACGGGTGGGCGCCCTAAACTAAAGTAATGGGGGGGACCTAATGTCCTCCCCCCTGGCCCCCACCCCTGAGAGGTGGGTGGGGGCCCTAAATTAGAATGAGCGGGGGACCTAATGTCCTCACCCATGGTCCCCACCCTTGAGCGGTGGGTGGGGGCCCTTAATTAGAATGAGGGGGGAGGACCTAAGGTGCTTCCCCTGGCCCCCACCCCTGAGTGGTGGGTGGGGGCCCTAAAATACTAATTGGGAGGGACCTACTGTCCTCCCCCCCGGCCCCCACCCCTGAGCGGTCTGTGGGGGCCCTAAATACTAATAAGGGAGGGCCCACGCTGTGTATTTCCCACGCTGTGTAATTTGACTCATAACACTCTGATTGGTGGATAACCCATCAGAGTGTTATGAGTCAAATTACACAGCGTGGGAAAATTCCAAAGAACTTTTCCATGCTGTGTAAAATGACACAGAGCACACTGATTGGTGGATTTTAAACCAACCAATCAGAGTGCTGTGACAGGTAAATGTAGTCTGTGCGGAGCCCTCGCTGGGTGAAGATGGATTATTTTTTTTGCGCTCATTTTTTTTTTTTTAAATATGCGCCCTTTATTATGGCTTTTTATTTGGCCTTTTTTGGGGCTGAAAAAAGAAAATTTTAGAAGAAAGAAAACATCAAATGGTAAGTTTTATTTTATTTTTTTACAGGTACTTAGTTAAATGGTCCCTCCTCATTATTTTAGGGTGAGGGGGGTAGGTAGGGGTTAATTTTTTTGGGGGAGGGGGGTGACTAGGGGTTTGGGGACCCCCTAGTCACCCGGGGGAGGAGGGGGGTTATTTAGGGCCCTCACCCACCGCTCAGAGGTGGGGGCCAGGGAGAAGGACATAAGGTTCCCCCCCAATTAGTATTTTAGGGCCCCCTACCCACTGCTCAGGGGTGGGGGCCGGGGGGAGGACATTAGGTCCTCCTCCCTCATTCTCATTTAGGGCCCCCACCCACCGCTCAGGGGTGGGGGCCAGGTGGGAGAACATTAGGTTCCCCCCCCAATTAGTATTTTAGGGCCCCCACCCACCGCTCAGTGTCGAAGTGCCGAAGTTCCAAAGTGTCAAAGTGCCGAAGTTGCCAAAGTCCCGAATTTCGGAATGCCGCACCAAACTGAAAATTTTTCCCATGCACATGCCTATGCAGCACTGATCTTCATCGTCTCCACGCTTTGCATGGAGACGCTGAACATCCTCATAGAGATGTATTGATTCCACACGTGTGCAATAGCCTCCCAATGTTTTACTGTGGGAAAGAATTGGATTGGCAGAGATCGTCAAATCTGATGATCTCAGCCATGGAGCAGGGTTGGTGCAGCGGTGAAAAAAGTTGAGTAAGACCACCTTTTAAAAGTAAAGAGCCTAAACCATAGTATCTCTAATACATATATATATATATATATATATATATATATATATATATATATATATATATATATATATATATATATATATATATATATATATATATGTATATATATATATGCTTTCCCTAGAAATTATAGACATAGCTTAAATTCAGTAGCTGGGAAAGCATTTGAAGTGTTATTAAGGGATCATTTTCAGGAATTCATTGAGCAGAATATTGTTATTAGCAACAATCAGTGTGGTTTTATGAAACATAGGTTATGTCAAACTAACTTAATTGTATTCTGTGGCGATGTAGGCAGAAGTATAGATCAGGATGTTGCAGTGGATGTGGATTTTGTCAAGGCATTTGACATGGTTCCACACAATAAGTCAATGATAATTTGTCTAGACGAAAATTCTTGTTCTTAGCTAGAACATTTCCTCAAAGGTAGAGTGTTGTGGTAATGTTACATTTTCAAGCTGGACTAAAGTAGTAAGTGGTGTCCCTCTTAGTGTTCTGGGACCACTTCTAGTCATCACATTTATAAATGATCTTGAAATAAGTATTGAACGTCATATTTCAGTATTGGCAGGTGTCACAAAACGAGGTAATAGACATGTGCAATTTGTTTTGTTCCGAATGTAAATTCGGCCGCATTTCACAATTCGGACATTCAGATGCTTCCGAATTGCTGAATTTCCAAAGTGCTGAAGTGGCGAATTTCTGAATTGCCGAACCGAACAGAATTGCAGAACCGCCGAATCGCTGACGTACCGTACTTAGGATTTCTGAAAAAAATCTAACCCTACCCCTAACCCTACCACTAACCCCTACCCCTAACCCTAACACTACCCCTAATCCTAGCCCTAGTTGTGTAAGTGGTTGTGTTGGTTAGGGGTAGGGTTAGAGGTAGTGTTATTGTTAGGAGTAGGGTTAGTGGTAGGGTTAGGGTTAGGGGTTGGGGTAGGGTTAGGGGTTAGGGTTAGGGAATTGATGAAGTCACAAATTGCGGAAGTCCCTAATATTGGAAGTGCTGAACCGAAAGGCCGAATTGCCGAAGTCCCAAATTTTGGAAGTGATTTGGAAGAGATCTGACTGTCATTCGATGGTCAAGAAGGATTTTTGTTTCTAGTTTGTTGCAAAATTGAAAAGCGCTTCAAACTGGGTTTTTTGCCTTCTTTCAGATCAAGAGTAAAAACAGATGGAAAACTAAACAGAGAAAGGCTGAACTAGATGGAAGCACTATCCTTAAAGTATCCCTTTAAACGTGGCCCATCATTCATATTTTAATGTAATATTTGACTACATTCAGAAAAAGACTTTTACCCAAAGCTTGAAAAGGGAACTGATGTTCCTTTATATATTTTTAATTCCTGTTGTGCCCATAAGCAGAAGCATTTACATGACCCTGCTGTCTTGGAGAGCATTTTTTTTTAACTATTTGCCTGCAAGCTTCTAGATATGTTTGCATGGAAATAGCATTTCACATTATCATGCACTTGCAAAAAAGCAAGTGAATTTTATAACATGACAGGAGGCTTCGTATTTGCATCAACTTTCTTTACTAGCTCCATAGCAGCAAAGAAAAAAATCATTAAAGAAAGAACCAATCAGAGTAGAACAGAGGATATATAAGTCCCAGCGTAGCCATCCATTTCCTCTTTCTTTGCTGCTCCATCACAAGTCAGGTCAGAGTACTATTTCTTTAAGATTCCTGTCAGGTTTCTTTTAGATGTTATTGATGTTTGTTTTTCTCTGCTCATATATAGTTGTGTTTTCTACTATATTTCTTTTATTCTTTATTTGCTTGGGTGCCAGGGGGACAAACTGAGAAGGTTCACCTTCCCTGTCAGGGGAGCTGCGTTCATTTTGATGCAGGGTACTGGGCTGAGGCTCACCCCCCCCACCATATTTCCCCCCCCTTTTTTCCGGTGGCTACGCTCGCCACCTTTCTATCCCGACCGTTGCGCTCTGCTCGCGCTCTCGCGCGAACAGACGGGACGCTCATTCACACAGGGAGTCTGGCGTTCGCGGGGAACTTTGCTCCCTCTAGCCGTTCGCGGGGTTTTGCCGCGAACGCAGGTACTACGCGAACGGACAATTTCCCGAATTGCTAGGGAATCCATTCCGTTCGCGGGTCCGTTCGCGGATCAGTCTCCCTTGCATTCGACGGTTAGCCAGGCGAACGGCTGTTCGCGGCTAAACTGCCGAACGCTTCAAGGGCTCCATTTTCCCAGGCTTTCCGCCCGTTAATCTCGCGAGACCCTGGCGGCCATTTTGTGGGTTATTAGTTGTGGAGTATAACACCTATCAAGATAAGGCTCTGAAGCTCGTTTGCTCTAATTCTGTGGTGGAATTCGTTGGGACCTTCACAGGTTGGTGTCATTACCCCCTGGGGAGTGGGACTGCCAGTAGGGTTTACCCCATTATCCTGGCTAGGGGTGAGCCCCCATTGAGTGCTGCATAGCGGGAACTGTCCAAGCAGTTCCCTGTGACCCTGGGTGAGCCCCAGCGATTAGGAGTCCGGTACCACGCCACTGAGCGTTTTAACCTGAGTCCCTCCCGCACGGTCCCTCACCTCTCATACCTATACCTGTGCCTGTTAGTCTCTGTTGGTGCCCACAATGGAGGACACAATTAATACCAGTGACCTTCAAGCAATGATCAACGCAGCGGTAGCTGCGTCTCTGGAGAAGGCACTGGCAAAGGCGGCTCCTGCCCCCGCTGAATCTAACGCGCTGTCTAACAAGCCACACCAGGCTCACGAAGACTCTGATGAGTCAGAGGACTCTACTAGAGAAAGGAAGCGCCCGGCGAAACGTCACTGGAAGGGCGAAGGTTCCAAGAGAGCCGCCTTCAAAGGCAAGGCCCCTATGAAGCGTGATAAACGCACTACTCAGATACCTCCCGTGTACACTGGGGAGGTCTCCTCAGATGAGGAGCAAGACGTGCCCCACTCTCTCTCCGTTCTGGATGAGTGGCAGGCTGGATCTTTCGACTCGGACGAAGGCGGTTGGGGCTCCAACGCCTACGTCACCGAGACTTTTCTGGGTGAGCCCCAGCAGAAAGGAGATGCGGAACCCCCCGCCACGGCCACGGAGGAACAGGAGATATTCCTGGACTCCACTGGCCAGAGAATGTTTGATCCCAGGAAGATTCGCCACCCTCGTTCGAGTGAGTGGGCCCCTCCGGATCATCTCCTCCGCTTCATGCATTTTTGGATCAGGAAACCTTTGGAAAAACACGTCCGCAAGAGGATGCGGGCAGAGTGCCCGAGACCTACCCTGCCAGATAAAGTGGCCTATACGCCGGAATTTGATCAGCTTATGCTGACCTTTATGGAACAAGGGGGCCGCGACCCGCGGAGGGGGATTGAGAAGAGTTTCAAAGGAGCTCAGGATAAACTCCTAGACACAATGGGCCCTTTGGCCCGAGTTATGTACCTGGCAGACGAAGCATACGCCAGAGCGGACTCCTTCACGGCAGACATGATACGAGAATGGGCACATGATATCCGAGAGTGGGCCCAGAGGGGCTTTTGTTTCCTCGGTAATACAAATGCGGCCCTCTCTACGGAGCGGCGCCGGGCAGCACTTTTTCGTATCGACCCCAAATTAGTTGACCTCGGGGTCAAAGAATTGGGCCCACAGGCACAGGGCAAGCTCTTTGGTGAAGCTTTTATGAAAGAATTGAACAAGCACGTAAACGTCTTTACCTCCTTGAGTAGAGCCCGCACGTCTATGCGTAAGGTATTCCGAGGTACCTCCGCAAAGGGTGTTTTTTCAAGGGCTGGTCGGCAGCGGGGCCGTGCCGCCAGCCGTTTCTGGCCTTCAGGCCCCCGTATGGGCTTTCAGCACCAATTCTTCCCTCAACAAGGTTACCAAGGCAGCGGAGCCAAACAACCATTCCCCTACTACCAGAGGGGTTCTGACAGAGGACGGGGCGGTCGAGGACGAGGCCGTGCACGATTCCCTACAGGTAAGAGACCACCTTTGTTCGGTACCTCTTGTAACTGTGATTGCAGGCCGTGTTTCACTTTTTTCCCAGAATTGGGCCCAGCTGTCCACGGACGCTTGGGTGCTACAGACCGTCCAAGGATATCAAATAGAACTCCGATCACAGCCCATTCAAAGGTTTCCCCCTTATCCTTTGCGTCTTTCGGCTGCGGACACTCGCCTCATACATGGGGAACTCCGCGAGCTTCGCGTAAAGGGCGCTATAGAACCAGCGCACACAAGGGGAGGATTCTTCAGCAACATGTTCCTGGTCCGCAAAAAGACCGGGGATTTCCGGCCAGTGATCAATTTGAGAGGGCTAAACATGTTCGTGACCTACCGCCACTTCAAAATGGAGGGCATCCATTTATTGCGGGATCTCCTCCAAGAAAAGGATTGGTTTACGCGGCTAGACCTCAAGGACGCTTATCTCACAATTCCAATCCACAAAGACAGCCGCCCATTTCTCCGCTTCCTGTGGAACGGCACACCATGGCAATTCACGTGCCTTCCGTTCGGACTGAGCTCAGCACCGTGGTGCTTCACAAAGATGCTAAAACCGGTGGTTTCCCACCTCCGAACACGCGGGATCAGATGCATAATTTACCTGGACGACATTCTCTTGTTCTGCAGAACAAAGGAACTGGCCATCCGGCACACTACGTATACAGTGCGACTGTTAGAATCCTTGGGCTTCGTTGTCAACAAGGCCAAATCCGCAATGACGCCTGCTCAACGAATCCAATTCCTGGGCTTCGAGATCGACTCCAGGTCTTGCACCCTACATCTCCCCTCAGCCAAAGTGACGGCCATCAAGAAGGAGATCCGCAGGGTTCTCAAATTGGATTCCATTCCGCTCCGCCAACTGGCGCGGATTGTGGGTCTCTTATCATCTTCAATACAAGCCATATTTCCGGGACCCCTTCACTACCGAGCGATGCAACGGCTGAAGGCCAACCTCCTCCGCCAAAATCCCACATACAACCAGCCAGTCCCGCTGTCGGAGGAAGTATACCAAGAACTCCAGTGGTGGCTCCACTGCATGCAGGCCTGGAATGGTCGGGCCATATTCGGCAGTCAACCGGACTTCATCCTGGAGTCGGACGCGAGTCGCCTAGGATGGGGCGCCACGGATGGAGAAACGGCCACAGGGGGCACGTGGACACCACAGGAATTGTCGATGCATATCAATTGCCTCAAACTGCTAGCGGGCGCCTTTGCTATCCGCAGCCTCACAAAAGGGCAGTCCAATTGCTGTATACTGTTAAGAATGGACAATGTATCCGCGGTACGATACATCAACCGCTTGGGGGGCACCCGGTCGAGAACCCTGGCGCATCTGACGAAGGAAATCTTCGACTACTGCCTCCCGCGCAATATCTCACTACGGGCAGAGCACCTGCCGGGGGAGACGAACCTCACGGCGGATTGGTACTCCCGTCATTGGAGGGATGCCAGCGACTGGCAGCTGGATCCGCGAATATTCGCACACCTACAGGACCAGAAGGGACCCTTCATACTGGATCTTTTTGCCTCACGAAACAACCGTCAGGTCCCGCAATTCTACAGCTGGCTACCGGACCCGGATTGCTTAGCGGTAGATGCCTTCACTCAGCACTGGCCACAACAAGGGGCATATGCCTTTCCCCCATTCGCCATGATTGCCAGAGTTCTCAATCACCTTCGCAGACGAAGGGTTCGACTGACCCTGCTGACGCCCCTCTGGCCGAGTCAGCCTTGGTTCCCGGACCTTCTCGAAATGTCTTATCAGGACCCGATCCTCCTACCGAACGACAACATGTTACTCAGGGACCCGGCGGGGAACGCACATCCGATGGTGTCGGACGGCCGTCTGACCTTAGTGGCCTGGACTCTTTCAGGGGAACCTGGCGTACCGACGAGTTATCGTCAACGGCTAAGGACCTCCTTTGGGATTCCTGGGCCCCAGGAACACGGAGAAGCTATCTATCCGCATGGAGAACTTGGACCAGTTGGTGCGTGGGACGGGACTTGGATCCCTTTACAGCCCCTGTTTCCGAGGTCATGAATTTTCTCTCGACCCTATTCGAGGATGGGAAGTCATACCGCACCATAAATGTCACGAGGTCAGCTATCTCGGCGGCGCACGTGCCGTCTCAAGGACGGGCAGTCGGACAGGATCCGCTAATATGCCGCCTGCTGCGGGGCATCAAACTAAGGAGACCACCAGCACCTAAATACCAACATCTCTGGGATGTGGAGATAGTCCTTCGTTTCCTCAGGAACTGGCCTCCCACTGACCAGCTCTCATTGAAACAACTGACGGCGAAGTTCACCTTCCTGTTGTGCATGGTGTCCTTCCGGAGAGTGGCGGACGTTCGGACTTTCGATAAGGACGCTTTCTCCATTGGACCCGAAGGAGTCACGTTCCACATATCGCAACGTAATAAATCCAATACAGCATCAGTATTCTATCCGTTTTTCAATTCGGATCCCCAACTATGCGTGGTCCGGACCCTCCGAGCCTACGTGTCAGCAACGGAAGGCTTGCGCTCACCGTTCGCACGACAACTCTTGGTATCATATGTGACTCCACACGGCCCGGTCTCGGTCATCACATTGGCCAGATGGGTCAGATGGATTCTCACTCTAGCCGGGGTAGACGCCTCATTTGGCGCACACTCCGTTCGAGGGGCAGCGGCATCATCGGCATTTTTAGCAGGCGCCTCTCTGGCGGATATCCTACACACGGCAGATTGGTCCCGGGAATCTACCTTTCGGACCTTCTATTTCCGCCAGTCGTCCAATGCCGCTTTCGCTCTCCTACCTAAGCGTTAAAACTGCAAATACGAAGCCTCCTGTCATGTTATAAAATTGAAGATTATGCTAGCGCAGTGTACTAATAATCTTAATTTTAATAATGACAGGAGGCGAGTATTTCCCACCCTTTTCATTCTCATAAAGTCCCCGCCCAGATGGAGGTAAGTAGTTGGTGGGAGTAGATTGGTTCTTTATCTGGACTCATTTATTTGGATTAGCATTTTATACAGATATATTTATTATAGGGCTATTGCTCTAGTTGGTATGGTGAATCTTTAGACGTCTTTATTAACTAGTTGATTCGTTACAGACAATTGGTTTTTCCTTGGTCATTCCCGTATCAGTGATACTACTCTCTCTCTCTTTTCAGTTTGACAAACCACAGGGACGATGGAAAGGCTGAAGAGGCCATTGTTATGACCATGTTGGATTTCGTTATGACAGTTGGAATTAAGTTACTACGGACTTCTTACTACATTTGGATCTTGTGATGTCGCAGTAGTCAAGAGGAAATGGATGGCTACGCTGGGACTTATATATCCTCTGTTCTACTCTGATTGGTTCTTTCTTTAATGATTTTTTTTTCTTTGCTGCTATGGAGCTAGTAAAGAAAGTTGATGCAAATACTCGCCTCCTGTCATTATTAAAATTAAGATTATTAGTACACTGCGCTAGCATAATCTTCAATTATCATTTGCGAATGTGCATCCTTCCGGATCCATTTGGTTCCGAATTTTGTTAATATTGGTGATTCTTCTATATCAGTGGTACCCAAACTTTTTAGTTGCAACTGGCAATATTTTTCAAAGGCCAAAAATTCTAGGTTGTATATATGTACAGCGCTGCAGCATATACTGGGCCCATAATCTTGGGAGTGGCACTGGTACATTACTTAAGGAAACAATCCAGGCACAGTAACCACTACATTACGTTGTAGTGGTTATGGTGCCAGTAGTGCCGTAGTGCCCTCCCAGGGTAAGTAGTCTAACTGTTTAAGAACAGTTTTACAACTTACCTGGGGTCTGCTGGGATATGGGCTGTAGTGTGTGTGTGTGTGTGTGTGTGTGTGGTGCAGTGTGCGTGTGTGTACAGGGTGCAGTGTGTGTTTGTGTGTGTGTGTGTAAAGGGGTGCAGTGTGCATGTGTGTGTGTGTGAGGGATGCAGTGTGTGTGTGCCGCATTGTGTTTGTGAAGGATGTAGTTTGTGTGTGTGTATGTGGGGTGCAGTGTGTGTGTGTATGTGGGGTAGTTTGTGCATTAGGGGTACAGTGTGTGTGTGGGGGGGTGCAATGTGTGATGGGTACAGCGTGTGAGGAGGGTTCAGTGTGTGTGTAGGGGGGCAGGTTGTGTAAGGGGTACAGTGTGTGTGTGGGGGTGCAATGTGTGGGGGTGCAGTGTGTGTAATGGGGTGCAGTGTGTATGGGGGTGTGTTTGTGTATGGGGATTTGTGTATGGGGGAAAATTGTGTGTATGGGGGGGTTTGTGTGTATGGGGGACAGTGGGTGTATCGGGGTAACTGTGTGTGGGGGGCAGTGTGTGTGTGTATGGGGGGCAGTGTGTGTGTATGGGGGGCATTGTGTGTGTATGGGGGGGCATTGTGTGTATGGGGGGCAGTGTGAGTATGTGGGGTAGAGTGTGTGTGTATTGGGGATAATGTGTGTGTATAGGGGGCAGTGTGTGTGTATTGGGGAGTTATTGTGTGGTGTGGGGTCTGTGGGGGTAGGAGAACAAATTAATATATATATTATATTTTTTTAAATTAAAAATAAAAATGATGTCGTCCCCCCCCTTCCTGCTTACCTGGGAGGGGGACATTTCCTGCAATCCCTGGTGGTCCTGGTGGTGACAGTGAACTTTAGCAGCCTCAGGAACTGCTAGCGTTCACTCTCGTGAGATTCGGAGCATTGGTTACCATGGCAATGATCTGAGCTCGCGAAAAAAGAACCCTGCCGAGCTGCATGTTAGAGCTCCCCCGGCTCCTCTCTCCCTCCTGCCTGCTGTCAGCAAAGTGCTAGCGGGCCGGAGAGGGAGATCTCTGATCTCCCCTCCGGTCCTGCAGAGCCGGCAGGGGAGAGCACAGTTCCCGGAAAATAACCAGGAAAATAACTCGCGGCCCCCCTGTGTGCCCGTCGCTGCACAGTTTGGGAACCGCTGTTCTATATTCTATACTTTGCATAGCATTCAGATCTGAAACAACCAATTTTAATCCGGACACTCAACGCATCTGGTTATTGCTGTGGGTTGAATTAATTTGGACCATACTTGGCTTTAGTAAATATGAGAATTGCCACTGTGGTCAGAATTCCATCATTTTCAGTGATTAGTGAGTAACAGTCAATATTGCAAATAAACATGTTATATTTACTGTGCTAAAATACAAAGTAGCAAATAAAAGAATCTCATCAGCAGTGTGGATACTATTGTATAGTATACTGTACATTCCATTCTCACTGAGAAAACAGCTACTTGGTTTGTTGAATGCACAGTCAGGGGAGGGGAGAAATGAAATATCTAGCCCTGCCTGTTTATGCTGCCCTGCATTTAAATCCATTGAACCCTCTAGGTTTAGTCTGCTTGATGAGAAAGTCCTCAGGCTCAGCCCTCTGTTTTGAGCCCTGCCTGCTGCCTTGCATCCCTGCTCCAGTAACCAAACTCTGACTATCTGCCTGGGTACATTGCTCTATTGACTTCTATAGCTGGCTCAGAATACTCTGATCATGGGGCTTTGGGTTCTCCTTACCTGGGCTTCCCTCCTGCTCCTGAGCCTGGCTGTGATCTGCTTCTTGCTCTATTGTGGATACATCCAACATGTTCATATGAAGTCTGACCACATCCCAGGACCACCAAGAGACAGGTAAGTGGAGGAGTGGGGCATAGTTCCCCTTGGGGTCAACAGTGGTGGGGACACACACACACACACACAAAATACCACATTCAAAACTGGGGGGTGGAGGTGGCACTAACAATTTTCACTACTAAATAATTCACATGGGGGATGGAGACTGTAGGGGAGGAATAGGGGCTGTAGTGCATGCAAGGTGCTATAAAGCACTGAATAACTCTAGCCCCTCTTATATCTCCTCACAGATCCATAGATATGTCCCTTCTCGGTCTCTCCACTCTGCCCGTGACCACCTCCTGTCCGTTGTCCGCACCTGTATGGCCAACTCACGCTTGCAGGACTTCTCGCGGGCGGCTCCCTTCCTATGGAATAGCCTGCCTACCGCCATCAGACTCTCCCCTAGTCTTGCATCTTTTTTGCATCTTCCAAGACTAACCTCTACCTCACATACCTATCTCTTGCTCTCTCCTAAAGGGCAGCCCACCTTATTTGACTGCAAACTCCTGTCCTAATGTGTTTTACACCCCACCTCCTATAGAATGTAAGCTCGATTGAGCAGGGTCCTCTTCAACCTATTGTTCCCGGAAGTTTATTTGTAATTGTCCTATTTATAGTAAAATCCATTCTCATAATATTGTAAAGCGCTACAGAATCTGTTGGCGCTATATAAATGTCAATAATAATAATGGTGAGTGCAGGGGTAATAGAGGCTGTAGTAGGTGCAGGGGATATTAAGGACTGTATTGAATATAGGGGGCATATGGGCTGAAGTGGGTACAAGGGGTAATCGAGACTGTAGTAGGTGCAGGGCTATTAGGGGCTTTAATTGATGTACTGAATTGATGTACTGTGACCTTAGTGGGTGCAGGAGATGGATAGGGGCTTTAGTAGGTATATGGGGCAGAGTGACTTTAGTGAGTGCATGGGCTGTAATATGGGCTGTGGGTGCAGGGGGCATTAGGGCTGTAGTGGGTGCAGGGGGCTTTAGTGGCTGTAAGAAAAGGGATAGGGGCTAGAGTGGGTGCAGGGGTATAGGTGCAGTGATGGGTACAGGGGCTGTGTGTGGCAATAGGGGATTTTAGTAACTTCCTAACAGCAGTATGGGCCCCTGGGCAGTGCAGTGCACTGGGGCCCTGCTTACACAACAACTAACAGGAATAAAAATTTAAATTATGGATAAAATTAAGCTTGTATTTATTGGTACCTCTAATAAATGCAATACATACATACAATACATACACACAGACTGCTGAATACAGTCACAGACTTCTGAACACATTTACACACAGACTGCTGAATACGCACACACCGGCTGCTGAATACACACACACAGACTGCTGAGTACACACCAGTGGCGTACATACCGCGGTCGCAGTATGCCCTGCAGCCGCTATGTTTTGAATAGCGGCCATGCTTTCAGGGTCACCCGATGGAGATGGAGATTTAACAGCGCGACCGGGCCCCGTGTGATAACATAAGATAGATATGGGAGGAAGTGACTGTCCGTCACTCCTCCCAGCTATCAGAGAGCCACGTGGGCGGAAGGAGAAAGTCAGAGTGGGAACTCTGACTCCCATCACGCTTGGCCCCCACTGGACCCCAGGGAAAGTCACCCTCCTGCAAAAGGTAGGAAACAGGAAACATTTTTGTATATGTGTGTGTGTGTATGTGTGTGTCTCTGTATGTATGTGTCTGTATGTGTGTGTGTGTCTGTGTGTATGTGTCTCTGTTTTTATGTGTGTGTGTGTGTCTGTGTGTATGTGTCCGTAAATATGTGTGTGTATGTGTCTCTGTATGTATGAACATAGAACATAGAACATAGAACATAGAATGTGACGGCAGATAAGAACCATTCGGCCCATCTAGTCTGCCCAATTTTCTAAATACTTTCATTAGTCCCTGGCCTTATCTTATAGTTAGGATAGCCTTATGCCTATCCCACGCATGCTTAAACTCCTTTACTGTGTTAACCTCTACCACTTCAGCTGGAAGGCTATTCCATGCATCCACTACCCTCTCAGTAAAGTAATACTTCCTGATATTATTTTTTTAAACCTTTGTCCCTCTAATTTAAGACTATGTCCTCTTGTTGTGGTAGTTTTTCTTCTTTTAAATATAGTCTCCTCCTTTACTGTGTTGATTCCCTTTATATAGTTATATGTTTCTATCATATTCCCCCCTGCCCCCCGTCTCGTCTTTCCTCCAAGCTATACATGTTGAGATCCTTTAATCTTTCCTAGTAAGTTTTATCCTGCAACACATGAACCAGTTTAGTAGCCCTTCTCTGAACCCTCTCTAAGGTATCAATATCCTTCTGAAGATACGGTCTCCAGTACTGTGTACAATACTCCAAGTGAGGTCTCACCAGTGTTCTGTACAATGACATGAGCACTTCCCTCTTTCTACTGCTAATACCTCTCCCTATACAACCAAGCATTCTGCTAGCATTTCCTGCTGCTCTATTACATTGTCTGCCTACCTTTAAGTCATCAGAAATAATCACCCTAAATCCCTTTCCTCATATGTTGAGGTTAGGACTCTATCAAATATTCTGTACTCTGCCCTTGAGTTTTTACGTCCAAGATGCATTATCTTGCACTTATCCACATTAAATGTCAGTTGCCACAATTCTGACCATTTTTCTAGTTTACCTAAATCATTTGCCATTTGGCTTATCCCTCCTGGAACATCAACCCTGTTACATATCTTAGTATCATCAGCAAAAAGACATACCTTACCATCAAGACCTTCTGCAATATCACTAATAAAAATATTAAAGAGAATGGGTCCAAGTACAGATCCCTGAGGTACCCAACTGGTGACAAGTCCAAGCTTCGAATATATTCCATTAACTACAACCCTCTATTGCCTGTCACTGAGCCACTGCCTTAACCATTCAACAATATTTGAATCCAAACTTAAAGATTGCAGTTTATTGATAAGCCTTCTATGTGCAACAGTGTCAAAAGCCTTACGTGTATGTATGTGTCTGTATGTGTGCCTGTGTGTATGTGTCTGTATGTGTGTATGTGTCTCTGTATGTGTGTGTATGTATGTGTCTGTCTGTGTGTTTGTCTGTCGGGGGTGTTTGTGTATGTGTCTGCCTGTATGTATGTATTTATGTGTGTCTCTGTATGTACATGTCTGTATGTGTGTGTGTCTGTGTCTCTGTATGTATGTGTGCTTGTGTGTATGTGTCTGTGTGTATGTCTGTCGGGGTGTGTGTGTATATATGTGTGTATGTATGTGTCTCTGTGTATGCATGTGTATGTCTGTATGTATGCATGTGTGTATATATGTATGTGTCTGTCGGCTGGGGGGGCACGGATCAGTTCTACTCTGGGGCCCCATGGATTGTGTGTACGCCACTGGTACACAGAGACTGCTAAATACACACACAGTCCGCTTAATACACACACACAAATACATACAGAGACTGCTGAATACACACACACAGACTTCTGACTATACACAGACTGTTTAATACAGACACAAAGACTGCTATAAACACAGAGACTGCTAAATTCACACACACCGCTAAATACACACAGACTGCAGTGAGGGTTGCTGTGTATGTGTTTGAGTGTAGGGGTGCTGTGTGTGTTTGTAAGGGTGCTGTATGTGTGCGAGGGGTGCTGTGTGTGTGCTAGAGGTGCTTTGCATGTGAGGGGTCGGTCAAAAATATGACTTCCATGGAAATCCTGAACCCCTGAACCGATCTGGGTAATTTTTGGATATGTTGGTCATCCAGATCGGGGCTATCAGGGGATGTAACTTTTGTGGAGTTTCCATTGGTTTTAGGGGTACATTTGGGGTACTGCTAAAATGTATGTTTTTCTGCCTGGAGATAATTAAGTTAGCACAGTTCCTGATCCAATTATCTCCCAGGCACAGGGGAGGCGATTGTCTAATTTTGTATGGGAGTGTCCTGGACCCAGTGGCGTCTCTAGGATTCATTTTTTGGGGGGGCACATGGAGGGCCAGTGACAAAAGTAGGGGGGCACATTTAACCCCGCCCTCGCCGCAGTTTGACCCCGCCCCTGTCGCATGTTAAGCCACGCCCCTGACACAATGTGTTTTTTTTTTTTAATAATACCTGGTGGAGGATTCATTATTTTCCACCAGGGATTATTAAAAAAACAAACACATTATTCTTGATACAGTGCCATAGTTGCCAACATTTGAAAAAAATTTCCAAGGACATTTTGCAGCACAGCTATCAATTACTGTCTGGGTATAATATCCCTGGACAGTTAGTGCTCTCTGTATAATACAGGGTTGTGTGTATAATAAATTGCGACAATCAGTGCTCCCTGTATAGTGCTGCTCTCTGTATAATACAGGTCTGTTTGTGTATAATATCCCAAGACAGAGAGCAGCACTATACAGGGAGCACTGACTATCCCGGGATATTTTATACACACAGATCTGTATTATACAGATAGCTGAGCATATACCCCAATCTCTAGACTACTAGTACCTGTCAACAGCAGCTCCCAGACGCGTGTAACAGGGCTAAAGTGTGCGGCAGCTCACACAGATTATTCAGCGGTAAAGTGCACTCGCTGGCAGAGCCAAACTGGGAATCCCTGGGAATCCAAAGCAGCCCTGGAAAAAAACATATGCCATTCCTACAAGTCAAAATATATATATATATATATATATATAAAAAAAAAATATATATATCTATATATATATAGTACAGTAAGCACACAAGCTCACTGACATGCGCAAATAGGCTTACTGACAGACAAAACTCTCTGACTCACACACAAACTTACTACAGACACTCACTTGTATAAACAGAAGGCTCACACACAAGCAGTATCATTTTAACAGAGTTAAGGGCCCCTGGGCAAAGCAATACACTGGGGCCCTTCCTACACAACAACTCACAGGAATTTTAATTATTGATAGACTGCGGAGTCCATACACACACACAGACTGCTGAGTCCATACACACACACAGACTGCTGAGTCCATACACACACACA
>OW240924.1:47823181-47915893 GCA_933207985.1 Pelobates cultripes | reverse complement strand
GTGTGTATGGGGGGCAGTATGGGGGCAGTGTGTGTGTATGGGGGGCAATGTGTGTGTGTACACCCCCCCCCCCAGCCTACCTGTCACCTGTGGGGGTCAGGCAGCCATCTTCTTAAGCAGCATGGGTTGCTGCATTACGGCGGGGGCGGGGCTTATCGGCGGGAGGCGGGGCTTCGTTTGGGGGCGGGGCCTGTGCCGGGGAGCCAATCAGTGCTCCCTCCGGCCACAGACAGCCCCCAGCACCTCAGCACTGCATTCCCTCGGGCTGTAACAGGCTGTTACAGTCTGAGGGAAGCCCATGGCCAGCAAATTGCCGGCATTTGGGGGGATCCGGGGGGGGCACAGCATGATGTAGGGGGGCCATGGCCCCCTCTGCCTCCCCCCCTAGCGACGCCACTGCCTGGACCTGAGAGCCAATGTAATCGCATCTATGTTTGTACTGTAGTCTACTCTCAGGTCTAGAGGGGAGTGCCACTTGCATGGGGATTGTCATAAAAGGCCAGTTGTGGCTGCCAATAAACCAGTTCCAGTTTACCCTCAACACAGAGCCTCATCTTGTGCTTGTAGGGGAAAGCTATACCAGCTATAATTCCTGCTCTTGGGATTGTTCTTTGGATTGCTATAATCACTAGCTCTTGTAACAGCTATCCTGCTATACTCTCTGGAGGTGGAGAGGTCTGCCCACTGGAAGCTGGGTCCAGGGTAGGGGGAAAGACGGTGAGCCCCCAGCCAAGCTGTAACGCTGGAAGTGGAGTCTACGGTGCTGATGGTGTCTGGTGGAGTGCTTGGAAGTACTCAGTGAGCACTAGGAAGCAGCGATTGGCAGAGGCACCCAGTCGTGGTGGTCCGTCATAAGGGGATGTGTGGAGAGGCGTTATGGCTGTGTGTGATATTTGTAATGGGTGTATTGACTGTGTGTGATAAATGTTTGCATATATTTCACTGGCTGTGTGTGATACCTGTGCTGGGTTTATTGGATGTGTCTGATAAGTATTTATTTCAGATAAAAAATATGCATGTAGGCCCATGTGTGAATGCAGGTTTATATTTTTGCAGATTCACATGCACACAGTACCACAGTCAGATGCACACAGTTATACACATACACTGTCAAATACAGCCACATGCACACAGTCCCAGGCACATAGTCACACACAGTTACAGGTATATAGTCATGCACACAGGTACAGGCAGACAGTGACACATGCAGACAGACAGTTGTACACACAGTTACATGCAGACAGACACACAGAGTTACGGGCAGAGTCACACACACACACGGTTACAAACAAACAGTGGCACACAGTTACAGGCAGAGAGTCACACACAGTTATATGCAAACACACACACACAGGTACAGGCAGATAGTCACATATACAGAGTTACAGACAGTCTCTCTCTGTCACACACAGACACACAATTACCCCTATTATGTGCTGGCTGGTGGAACGGGTCACTGCAGTCCCTTGTATTTGGGTGTCTGGAGAGCAGGGACTCCTTCCTGCTTCCCCCACAGTGTCCTTAAGTTCCCAGGCATCGGGTTCTGGCTGCATGTAGCTTCGCCTCTGCTGTCCATTTAGCCCAGCCACTCATGAAGCTCCCGCCGCTACCTTACCCGATTGACCTGGGTGGAAAATAATTAAATCCTACCCCTGGTGCAGCATGGCCATAGTCCATATAGCACTCCTGCATTAAAGGAGAGCTTTGTGCACTCCCTCACACCTCTCACCCAGGGAGTGTGTGAGCTGTGTCGGCCTGATAGGAGGCAAGCTTGGACGCAACCGGGGAAGTCAAATCAGAAATGATTTGAGTGGGCAGAAGGTTTACTGTATCGGGTGACTGATGGGACAGGGAGAGGGGTTGCTGAGGCGGTGCTCAGTGGTTCCCAGAAAATACAGAATAGAATTGCTCAAGCTCAGCCACGTCATTACCTTGGCCAGTCACCTCAGGATTTGCAAGACAAGTCACCATTTGAATTGGCCAGGGGTCACACAGGACTTACACAAAAATTGCAGGACCTGTGACACTTACGAGGAGGTGGGAAAAGGGGTGACCATCATAAAGTTGAGGTTCAGACCAACAGTAGGGCCTAGCCCCTTTTGAGAAAATATATGTCCTATTTGTGGTAGACTATGCCACCCAGTACTCAGAAGCAGTATCTCTTTCCAACATACATGCAGAGACCATGTAGGGTTCCCTAGGGAGATAGTGCCAAATTAGGGCACCCAATTCACTGCCACAGCCTTACAGCAGCTCTGACAGCAGTCATATCAGATACCCAACAAAGTAAGAGAGAGTAGTTCTGTAGAAAGAAACCAGAGAGATACTGGCGCTAGATTTTATAGAACCATGAGCCAGTACCAAAGCGGGACAGTAAGACCCACTTTTGTATTGATTACTGTAAGTTAAATGACAGGATGGTGTCCGTCCTGTCAGTGGGGAAAGGATTAAAGTCCACTATTAGTCTGCACTAGACCGGAAATAATGATAACATCTTACTTAACACCACCCACACTTAACCATAATAATATAAATATTACTATTTTAATGCTGCCACCACCAAGACAATTTCTAAAAGGAGTGCCTTGGTCCTCCAGATAACTTAATAAAAATAACCCACCAAATACGACTTTGCACAATATTTAAGCAATTGCAAAACACTAATTAGTCTCTTCAGGCAGAGGCGTAACTAGAAAACATGGGGCCCCGGTGCGAAAATAGCCCTGGAGTCCTCCATACATCTACCTCCTACCCCACATGTTCCCGCCTCTCCCACACATGCAGACAAACTGATACACATGCAGACACATACATACAGACACACGTATACACACAGAAACCCATACATACAGACATAAATACAGACACATGTAGAGACACACACACATACACTCATATACACACACTCAGACATACACACACGCAGGGCCGGACTGGGGATTCCAAAGCTGCCCTGGAAAAAAAATCTATGCCAGCCCCATAAGTCATTGCGCCATATATTGTCGCATGTACTATGTAAGGCTATGTCTTGCCACCCTAGATGATTGATATAGATATATATATATATATAGCTGTTTCCAATATAAAATATTGGTTAATTATACAGTAAGCATACTCAAACAATCTCACTGACACACGCTGATTGATACACAGCGTGTCATAGACAAACAATTTCACTGATATACATGAGGTCATTGACATAAAAACACAAGCTCACTCAGTAGCAGGCACTCACACACACACACACACACACATGCAAGCCCACTCACTAGCAGGCGCGCGCTCACACACAGCTTAATGTAGTGGCTCTTGTGTCTATAGCCTGTGTCATTAGTCTAGGGGTTCACATACTTTTTCCACCTGCACTGTGAATGTTTACATGGTGTGTTCAATAAAAACATGGCAACATTTCATTCTTTGTGTGTTATTAGTTTAAGCAGACTGTGATTGTCTATTGTTGTGACTTAGATGATGACCAGATCACATTTTATGACCAATTTGTGCAGAAATCCATATCATTCCAAAGGGTTCACATACTTTTTCTTGCAATTGTAGCGCTTCCCATATGGTTAAGTTACACAAAACATGTTTAGGCTTGACTAGAAGATTGTGCTTATTAATCTGTGAGTAAGTATTAATGTTTTATTGGATATGATACTGGAACACAAGGCTAATGGCCATTAACATATCAAAGGACACCCTATGTAAGAGGGTATCTAGACATATGGCAAATTAGAGAGTTAATTTATATTTAAACCAGACTTCTAGGCCACTTATGTGTGACTTCTCACACCTTACAGAGTAGCTCTGTTGGGGTCCCAGCTTCACAGAGGAATTAAGGCTATAAACCTTCTGACCACCCATACAGTCAAATTAACCCCTTTTGACATTGACAAAACCACCTTTACCAGGCAGCAGTTCATCTATGCACTACACAAATTACATTAAATGACAATATTCTATAGTGCCACATTGAATTATGTACCCTTGCTGTGACAACCAGTGCCTACCCAATGCCCCAAATAGACAAATTATTAGACAGGTTGGCTGGAGGGAGCTATTTGACTACTGCTCATTTATCCACCTTGACCTGGAGACCATCTCCAAGTCAGTATTTGTCACTCCATTCAGCCTGTTTCAGTTTAAGGGCAGGCTGTTAAACAGACATGTGCATATTTGGATGATATAGCTATCTACAGTTGCACATGGAAGGACCATCTCTTGCACATTTTGTTTCCGCTCTTGCTGGGAAATGTGTGTCATCTCAGTGTACTACAATATTTTGGTGTGATATGCCTGTACTACCTTTAGCATCTATGAGGACTGTAGTGACAGCATTGCAACTGTATTCACAAACACTGGTCAAAGTTAGCGATTTTATATATATATATAAACAAAAATGAAAACAGGAACACTCTCTTGGATTTCCAAAATATATATATAAGATCTTGATAAAGACCCTGAAGGGTCGAAACGTTGATGTAGATGTGGTGATTTTTTAAAAATATATTTTGGAAATCCAAGAGAGTGCTCCTGTTTTCATTTTTGTTTATACTATTGCTGGGAAGCACCCGGGTACAAGTTAGTGTATATATACTTTTTTTCAGGTTGAGTTTGGATATTTTTATATGTTTACAGTCATACAGTCTCAAAGGCAACATAGGTCCAGCAAATCAATCAAACACATTTTAGTGTATAAAACTCTAAATTGTGAGAGCCCTATATTTAACCCTGTAACTTTTAGAAGGTACTGTTGTATTCATGAGACATTGCTGAACACAAATATGTGTATTTTAATGCAGTAAACGCTAACAGTATTATGACATTCACAGTTAAAATGTCATGCAGAACTTGAAATTTAACAACATTTCTTAATTTCTCAATTGTTTTTTTATTTTATTCAAATTAAATTATGTTTCATATATGAGTTTTAGATATGAAATGAACGCCCCATTTCTCCTGAACAAAATGATATATAATAAGTGTGGGTGCACTTAATATGAAAGAGGTAAATTATGGTTGAACAGACATATAGCGCAAACTCAATGTTTTGTTAGAACGTGTACGATTGTCTCTGCCCTTAACAGGTTAAAGTCTTTATTGATTGAACAAATATAACCATGAAAGTCCAAGGACAAACCACACAGTGCAAGGCCAGGACCAGCAAAACAAAGTAAAGGCTATGGCTGGTTAAATAAGCAGACAAGGTTTACCTGGTAGTCCAGACAGGATCAGGCAAATAGAGGTTAACCAAAATAGGTTCAGGCAGGCAAAAGTTAACCACAGCTGGTTCAGGTAGGCAAGGGTAACCAAGACAGGTTGAGACAGGCAAGGGTTAACCAGCAGGCAGGCTGGGGTAAGGCAGACTCAGACATGCAAGGGTTAACAAACGCAGGTTCAGGCATGCAATGGTTAACCAAGGCAGGTTCAGGCATACATAAGGTTAAACAGGCATGTGCAGGTGTACTTGGAGAGTTTACAAGTACAACTGAGTAAATATCCTAGGGTGGTCTAGGTTTAAATAGGGAAGAGGTAATGGGAGCCCTTGCATGAGGAGGGGTCTCTGGGCCTATGTATGTGGAAGCCCCCCTGTGAGTAGGCACCCCTAGTGTGATTAGGCACCCATGCTCCCTTTGTAGGTGGGATAGTATGTCAGTTTTTTCACTAAACCATCTGTTCCCCACACTGCTCCCATAATGGGTCCCCCAGGTTTCTGATACCATGATGGGATCCTAGAGCAGCATGGGGGGATGGGGACAACACACATACCAGCCAGCATGCTTGCGTGAGGGGAGGCAGATCTAAGGGTAGACATGATGCGCCTCCATGCCTCTGCACGCTGCAACCCATGTGTAGTGGCTGCAGGGGCTGGATGTTGGGGAGAGAACTACGGAACTAGCTAGCGTTGGGGAGGAGAGCTCGACATGTCTCTCACTCCTGGGATGCCAAGGTCCAAGTAGCTCCCGGTGAGTGAGTGCAGCATGCCTGCTTCTCCTGGTGTGCCATAACAGCTGATGAGTTCACCAGAATTTTGAAAGTACCTATCACTACTGAATTCATCTGTAAACTGATCTAGGCAGTTAGTCTGAAGATTAGACTTATCCTACATTTACTGAACTGTGTCTGCCTACTGCATCTTTACTTATTGATGCTTATGATTTAAAGAGACTCTATAGGCATCCAGACCACGTCATCTCATTGAAATGCAGTGTCCCTGTCCCCTTAACCCAGACTACAACTGTTTTATAATTTAACTAGCAGTGTTGTTGAAAGGTACCTTAGTGCAGGAAACCTTCATCACCTATCCTGGACCTATGCTGATAGTGGGGACTGCTCTGTGAGAAACGACATGCTTGTTGTCAAGGACTTGTAGTCTAAACAACACTAGTTGTGTTCAGAAAGTAGACAATGAGCCTTTTAAATTATTTGGAAAGGCTGTATGCAGCGCTTTGAGCACTGCATACACCTTGTCTGTCAATCTTTATCCACTAAATATGGGTCCAGCTGACAGAGCAGTGCCACAGTTATCCATACCATGTTGTTAAAGCATACTCTATGGAGAAACATCTTAATGTAATTAAGGGGTTAATAATATTAGAAGTGCTATTTGTATATTTTACACTGTGTTATCTCATAACGTCATTAAAAACTACATTGCAATAACCTAATCCTCCTAAAACTATCCCTACTATTATCCTTGAGACCCCCCTTGCTGAGACCCGGTTAGCCCCTTGTGAGCAATAATACATACAGATGTTCTCAAAAGTTTGCATACTCTGGCAGGAATTGTGACGTTTTGGCATTGATTTTGAAAATATGACTGATTATGCAAACAAAATGTCTTTTATTCAAGGAAAGTGATCATATGAAGCAATTTCTTATCACATAGTTGGCTCGTTTTTAAATAATAATGATAACATAAATCACCAAAATGGCCCTGATCAAAAGTTTACATTGACCCTTGAATGTGTGGCCTTGATGCAGACACACATGGTTAATCCCTTAACCCATTAAGGACTGAGCCAATTGTACATGTTGCAATCAAAACAAAATGTTAACAAAATTGGGATTTGCACCATATATCTGTTCAACCATAATTCACCTCTTTCATATTAAGTGCACTTATTATTTATCATTTTGTTCAGGAGAAGCAGTGCTTTAATTTCACATGAACTATTCATATGTAAAACATAATTTATTTTGAATAAAATCTAAAAAAAAGTGTGAGAAATTAAGATTTAAAAAAATGTTTAGTTTTGCATGGCATTTTAACTGTGAATGCCATAATACTGTTAGTTTTTACTGCAATAAATATTTGTATTCAGCGTTGTCTCATGAGTGCAACAGTACCCCCCATGTACAGATTGTATGGTGTTTTGGAAAGTTACAGGGTCAAATATAGCACAGTTCATTTTTCAGTTTATACACATTGAAATTTGCCAGACTGGTTATGTTGCCTTTGACACTGTATCGTAGCCCAGAAATTAGAATTACCCCCATGATAGCATATCATTTGCAAAAGTAGACAACCCAGGATATTCAATATGGGATATGCCCAGTCTTTTTTAGTAGCCACTTATTCACACTGGCCAAAGTTAGCGATTATATTTGTTGGTGTGTGAAAAATGAAAATAAACTAATATGAACGCTAACTTTGGCCAGTGTTTGTGACTAAGTGGCTTCTAAAAAACGACTGGACATACCCCATTTTCAATACCTTGGGTTGTCTACTTTTGCAAATGGTATCATGGGGTTAATTTTTTATTCCTGGGCTACCATACGGTCTCAAAGGCAACATTACCAATTTGGCAAATTTCTATGAAAAAAATGAAATGTGCAAGCCTTGTATTTGACCCTGTAACTTACAAAAACACTATAAAACCAGTACATGGGGATACTGTTAACCTCTGGAGACTTCGCTGAACACAAATGTGAGTGTTTCAAAACAGTAAAACGTATCACAACAATGATATAATCAGTGAAAGAGCCATTTGTGTGTGAAAAATGCAAAAGATGTCACTTTCACTGACAATATGACCGTTGTAATACGTTTTACTGTTTAATACGTTTTACGTTTGTGTTTAGCGAAGTCTTCCGAGTAAAACAGTACCCACCATGTACAGGTATTATGGTGTCTTGGAAAGTTACAGGGTTAAAAATAGTGCTAACAATTTAAATCTCTGGACTTTCTGCCTGGATTGTCAGTCAGGTCCCTCAAATTACAATCAATAAAATTACTTAATTATGTAAAAATATTACATAAATATGCATGTAGAATTTAAATATATATATATATATATATGTACACACATATTTATATATTTGAAGTCTATTTATGAAATTATTTATGTAATTATGTACATGATATATATATATATATATATATATATATACTATTATATATGTATAGTATGTTAATCAGACGCTTTAGTTAAATTATAATATATTATACATATATAATACATGTATAATATATTATTTTAATGTTTGATTCTAACTTTTTTAAACTGTGCAGGCATTAGGGGGACTGCCAGAACACTCTAATAGTCCCCCTGCAGGCAGTCTCATAGACTGCTATTGCAGCCATGTGATTGCGAAGTCCATCACGATCACATGGACCTGGAGGGCCGAAATGGAAGCAAGGTGCTGTCTTTCTCCTGAGGCAGTCCCCCTTGACTGGGATCGCGCAGATCACCAGTCCAGGTAAATAAATGGCGGCTGGGCAGCTCACGATAGTTAGGACATACTATGCCACCCTAACAGCGTTTAGGCTCACTTAATGCAGGGTGGCATTGTACACCCTAATGGCATTTAGGGGTTAAAATGGCAACTAAAGGTTGATTTCCACACCTGTAGCTTTTTAAATTGCAATTAGTGACTGTATATAAATAGTTAATTAAGTTGTTAACTCTCAAGTTGATGCCCTGAGCAGGCTAGATACTGAACCATGGGGAGCAGAAAAGAACTGTCAAAAAACCTGCTTAACAAAGTAATGGAAAAGGATATAAAAAGATATCCAAAGCCTTGAACATGCCAGTCAATACTGTTCAATCACTTATTAAGAAGTGGAAAATTCGGGGATCTCTTGATACCAAGTTAAGGTCAAGTAGACCAAGAAAGATTTCAGCCACAAGTGCCAGAAGAATTCTTCGGAATACAAGGAAAAACCCACAGGTAACCTCAGGAAAAATACAGGCTGCTCTGGAAAAGACGGTGTGTTTGTTTCAAAGAGCACAATACGACGATACTTGAACAAAAATGAGCTGCATGGTCAGTTGCCAGAAATAAGACTTTATAGCGCCAATGTCACCAAAAAGCCCGGTTACAATATGCCCGACAACACCTTGACACGCCTCACAGCTTCTGGCACACTGTAATTGGAGTGACAAGAACAAATGAGATATTTATGGTCACAGAGGGGTCAATGAGGCCTCTAGTGAAAAGAATACCATCCTCACTGTGAAGCATGGTGGTGGCTCACTGATGTTTTGGGTGTGTGTGAGCTCTAAAGGCATGTGGAATCTTGTGAAAATTCATGGCAAGATGAATGCAGTATGTTATGAGAAAGTACTGGCAGACAATTTGAATTCTTCTGCACGAAGGCTGCACGTGGGATGCTCTCAAACTTTCCAGCATGACAATGACCCTAAGCATAAGGTTAAGTTGACCCTGCAGTGGTTACAGCAGAAAAAGGTGAAGATTCTAGAGTGGTCATCACAGTATCCTGACCTTAATATCATGAAAATCTCAAACGTGCTGTTTATGCAAGGCGACCAAAGAATTTGCATGACCTGGAGGCATTTTGGCAATATGAATGGGCAGCTATATCACATGCACGATTTAGGGGCCTCATAGACAACTATTACAAAAAAGACTGCTGTCATTGATGCTAAAGGGGGCAATACATAGTATTAAGAACTAAGGGTATGCAGACTTTTGAATAGGGGTCATTTAATTTGTTTTGTTTTATGATTGTGCCATTCTGTTATAACCTACAGTTTAATATAAATCCCATAAGAAATAAAAGAAATGTGTTTTGCCTGCTTACTCATGTTTTCTTTAAAAATGATACATATATTACCAATTTTCCAAGGGTATGCAAACATTTGAGCACAAACTATATATATTTATTGTCATTGGGAACAAGATCATACTCAGCATGTTGTTATATCATGTGTTAAACTAAGTTTCTAAGGTTAAAAACTACCTGTGTTTCATCTTTACATTCCACTGGGTCTAAATCTAAACTCCAGTTCAGAGGGCTACTAACCTTGTCCCCTTACTTCTTATTCCACAAATTTGCAAAACTTAAATACTTAGATATAAAAAATATGTAACTGAAAAGAAAAATACGCATAGGTTTTATGTCGTAAACAGTTGTCCACGAACCAAGAATGTTCATTTAAATCTCTTTTCTGATGTTTTTTTTAGTTTTCTCTTCGGACATTCATCAACAATAATGAAAATTGCACAGAATGAAAATGAAATTCTCTATGACCAGTTTTTAGAATGGTAAGATATCACTGTATAGAAATGATAATACGGCGGCGTAGGTGTGTATTAGACATAAGATGATTTACTTACAAAGCGCTTTATACATGACATTAATCATACATCCCAACATTTCAAAAGCCAAAGCGGTAATCTTTAAGTTTAGAGTTTTTCAATAGTGTAATTCCCTGAGAAGTCACAATTCTGCTTTCTGTTTTTTTCTTAGCATTTTTGCTAAACTCACCCTGAACATTAAGAGTTCATTGGCGCTATACCAAAGAACATTGATTCCATAAAATTAATTATCAACACTAAAACACCCCTGTAGCGGAGAGCTGGTATTTCACTGGTTAACTTCACTAAAGATCCAAGTGAGGCTCAGGAACAAGTAATAAAAATACCATAGAGTAACAGCAAGCAAGGTAATCCATGAATATTCCCATACAGATCCCAATGACTGGACGACACACAGCATCAGGAGCAGAACTGACTTTTAATCCACACAACCTCCTTATAAAGCATTCTCCCATGCAAGGGAGGGATTCACCATAATTAAGACAGTAGCCAATAATGTCACAGTTACCTCCCACACATCTCCTCCTCTCAGCGTGACACATAATACCATTAAACATGCTGTAGTTTTCTCTGAGTTCTGGATGTACCCCAAAACAGTTAGGTACAATGGGCTAAGTGGCACCCCTGGTAGCCCTGGTCTGGGTGACCAACATATCCAAAATTCACCCAGATCAGACCAGGGGTTTGGAAGTTAGGTGGAAGAGACAATTTGACCGACCGCACACAAGGTGGTAGCCGAAAAGGGTTCCATGTGTTTTGGCCCTGCGGTCAGTCTCCATTCGTGAGGTAAAATACAGAGAAATACCTGACATCCACTATTAACATTGTATTCGCATGAATCCCCTTGTTCGGTACTTTTAACTCACCGAACGAGGGGCTGATTAGCTCTTCAGTTCGGGAGTTACGGAGCTCTGGAGGTCTCAGCAGTGTTCTGGTAATTGAGTGTCCGATTTGAGTTCCAGACACTCAACGACCAAACACAGCTGAGGTTTTTGTGCGTAAGATGGCTGCCGCCATGTGTTCGTATGCCGAACGGCGGCCACCCAGATACCTGCACAAAGTACCAATTAACCTGCGGTTAGAGAAGTGTGAAAGCCTAATAATGTGCACACTTCTCTCTGGGGTGGTCTACTGGTTCGGTAGTTTTCATTCGTATCAGATATGGATGAAAACTAACGAACAATCACACGAATACTACATACACTTTTATCTATACAGGAAAATAACCACACAAATTGCATTTTTAACACAGTCTTTTAGGATAGCCGTAATACCATCCGCTACAACCCCATGGAAAGTGACCCATGAAAAATCACTGGAAAAAAGTAAAATATTTTTTTTCGGTCTAATTATAATTGAACTGCCCAAATGTCACATCAGTTGACAAAAAGCAGTTCCCCAAAACATTGACATTTCGAGCTTGAAAAGCACTTATAAACTCCTAAGCGGGCAACCACGTGTTCATTAGTAGGTGATCTTGAAACTATATGTTTGTTTCAAATTAATTTGAAATCTTTTTTCCAAGGTCAATTAAATTAGTATTATTGAGCTGGGTGAAAATATCAATATCACGAGATTTATTTGAAAAGTAACCCATTATTGTAATCCATTATAAAATATTAAATAATTTGATATTGTTTTTGCTTAGATGAAGATAAAAAACTTGGGTAATGCAATAAAATTTTTATATACTTAAGGAATGATAAATTAATTGGTAATATGTGCTGGATATATAATGAATATAATACTTTGTCTGATGGCCGCCCTTAGGTCTTAAGGCGCTCTGTGCTAAAATCTTTCAGCACCCCTACCTGGTCACAACCACTCATACATGTATAGTGTGTGTGTGTATAGGGGTGTAGTGTTTTATATTGAGAAAAGAAATGGTGAGAGCACTCAAATCAATGAAAATGATATTACCCAAATTGAGATCACACTTTACAAATGAACATAAATTGAGAAGACATAGGGTAATAACGTTTACAATTAAAACACTTTAAAATTATGTGTTAGTCTCACTCACATAAGTGGAGCCACTGATAAAGCTGGCTCAGACTGCATGCCGTCGGGACACGTCCTGCATCATCACGTCCCGATGTCTATTCTTACTTCCGGTTCCGGTTGCAGGACGTGTTGGAAACGTCATAACATTAAAAACCAAGCATGGGAATAAGTTATAAGAACGGGAATATACTACCTAAATTAAAATCATTGAACAACCAAATATATGACATCTAAAATTCCATATTAACTAAATATATTGCCAATCTAAAGAATATAAAAATAGCAAATGCATAATTAAATTATAAACTAAAACTGATATAATACTTTGAGAAAACATTAAAATTGAAGGAGAAAACAAGACAATACTTTCCTTAAATTTTTTTTAGTAAATATATTAAAAAAAGAGCTTCATTATATAGTGAAGAATAAAAGAATAAAATATAAAAGCTAAAAAGAACATTTTACATTGTAATATAGGGGTCTCAAGAATAGACAATAAACACTCATAAATACATAAATACTCATATCAAAATTGTACACATAAATACCCATAAGTATAGAATATAAAAAATATTATAGAATTCATAAAAAGTTATATTATAGATCTTATAAAAAATAATGCAAATATATTTTAATTAAAAAAAAATTGAATGGAGAGAAAAAAGGAAAAAATGCTAAATACAAGGCCGTTATACTTATTTATTAATTTCAAAATCAACATTTAGTCCTCGTGGTGTCATAGTGTCTAATTCGAACATCCACTTCATTTCTGCTAGACCTAAAATATAATCCTTATCCCCTCCTCTCCAATGAACTTTAGTCTGAGCTATCCCTATAAACTCTATGCCTTTAGGGTCCCCATTATGTGCTTCCTAAAAATGCTTGGATACACTATGGTTGGCAAACTTTCGTTGAATATTATACACGTGCTCTCTAATCCTAGTTTTTAAGGTGCGTGTCGTCTTGCCTATATATTGGAACCCACATTGGCAAATTAGGAGGTAGATTACATCTTTGCTGGAGCAAGTGATACAAGTCTTTATCTGGTACTCTTTTTTTATTGACAGAGGATGAAAATTGAACAGTTTTCTTATTTTTATGAGACCTAAATGATCCTCTACATGTGCCACAATAATGAAAACCCTTGCTTCCTTTTAAAAAGTTGCCACCCTTTTCCACTTTTTCTTTATCTAAAAAACTTGTTGTTAAAATCTGTTTAAAATTGTTGGCTCCTCTAAAAACAAATTTGGGTCTGGAGTCTAAAAAAGGGAGTACATCTGGATAAGGAAAGTATTGTCTTGTTTTCTCCTTCAATTTTAATGTTTTCTCAAAATATTATATCAGTTTTAGTTTATAATCTAATTATGCATTCTTTAGATTGGCAATATATATATGTATAAAGGCCTTGTATTTAACATTTTTCCTTTTTTTTCTCCATTCAATTTTTTTTTAATTAAAATATATTTGAATTATTATTTATAAATTCTATAATATTACTTTTTATGAATTCTATAATATTTTTTATAGTCTGTACTTATGGGTATTCATGTGTACAATTTTGAAAGTATTGTCTTGTTTTCTCCTTCAGTTTTAATGTTTTCTCAAAGTATTATATCAGTTTTAGTTTATAATTTAATTATGCATTTGCTATTTTTAAATTCTTTAGATTGGCAATATATTTAGTTAATATGGAATTTTAGATGTTGTCATATATTTGGTTGTTCAATGATTTTAATTTAAGTAGTATATTCCCGTTCTTATAACTTATTCCCATGCTTGGTTTTTAATGTTATGACGTTTCCAACACGTCCTGCAACTGGAACCGGAAGTAAGAATAGACGTCGGGACGTGTTAACGCAGGACGCGTCCAGTGGTGTATCCTGGTTTTGTGCTGCCCTAGGCAGGACAAAACTCAGGCGCCCCCCAACCCCCTCCCCGCGCGCGACCCCCACCCATGCCTTCCCCCCCACGCGCGCGACCCCCACCCATCCCTTCCCCCGCCTTCTAAATACACACACACACACTCACTGACAGATACGCGTACACTAGCTAACAGAAACACAAACTCACTGACACACACAGTCAAACACACACACTCACTAGCAGAGACACACTCACTAGCAGAGACACACTTACTCACAGACACACACACTCACAGACACACACACACTAACAGACACACACACACACACACACACACTCTAACACACACTCACTAACAGACACACACACACTCACACACACTAACAGACACACACACTCACTAATAGACACACACACACACTCACTAAAAGACACACACACACTCACTAACACTCACACTCTAACACACTCACTAACAGACACACACACACTAATAGACACACACACACTCCCTAACAGACACACACTAACAGACACACACACACTCACTAACACTCACACTCTAGTAAAGCGCTACGGAATCCGTTGGCGCTATATAAATGGCAATAATAATAATAACACACACTCACTAACAGACACACACACTAATAGACACACACACACTCCCTAACAGACACACACTAACAGACACACACACACTAACAGACACACACACACTCACATTAACACATGTACTTTTTAAACCCCCCTCCAGCCTCCTTACCTTTGGGAGTGCTGGGGAGGGAAGGGGTTCTCTATCTCCCTGGTGGTCCAGTGGCTGCTGGGTGGGCGGCATTGGCGGGCGGCTGGCTAGGGAGCTCTTCCTATGAGCTGACTGCTCAGCTCCCTCGCGCGCCGCAGAGTGAGGCTGGGAGCCGGAATATGACGTCATATTCCGGCTCCCAGCCTCACTCTGCGGCGCGCGAGGGAGCTGAGCAGTCAACTCACAGGAAGAGCTCCCTTGCCAGCCGCCCGCCTGCCAATGCCGCCCAGCGCCCAGCATGTCTGTTAGCCGCGAGGCTAACAAGGCATTTGCCTTGGGCATTTGGGGGCGGCTTTTTTTGCCGCCCCCTGAAAAATGCCACCCAAGGCAAATGCCTTGTTTGCCTCGCGGCTAAAACGCCCCTGGACGCGTCCCGACGCCGAACCCGGAAGTAAAGTGCAGCGAAAAGGGCGCCAATAAGAGATTTAAAAGACCGCATGCTAGAGTCACATGCATCACCACCGACGAAGGCGCACTGCCGAAACGCGACAGGTGCATTTTGGACTTTCTGCTTATGGGACTTTCCTTGCATTTTTTTGTCATTTTAATCTTGTTTCCTGTAATTAGATGATTAAAGTTTTGTAAACTCCTGAACCTGTGTTTTTGGTGGTACAACAGACACAATCTTGGAAAGGACCCAGCTGAAGTCCATACGGGATTCATTCAAGGCATGCAGTCTGAGCCAGCTTTATAAGTGGCTCCACATATGTCAGGGAGACTAACACATCATTTTAAAGTGTTTTATTTTAAACGTTATTACCCTATGTCTTCTAAATTTATGTTAATTTGCAGAATTTGATCTCAATTTGGGTAATATCATTTTCATTGATTTGAGTGCTCTCACCATTTCTTTTCTCAACCAGTCACTCTTACCTATTTAGTGGTTATTGTGGCCTACTAAGGTGATTGTAGCACCAGCACTTTCTTCTTTAGGAATTTTCACTTATATTTTGTATTTTATCTAGTGTTTTATATTGGCTTTATTAAAATATATATATATTTTAAATATTCGTTTCCCCTTTCCTGTTGTTACCTGATGGGGGGGTGGCATGCGGATTACTGATGGTCCAGTGTGCTGGGAAAATGGTCTGCACCTCTGCCCCCATGTGTGATATTTGTTCTAGGTGTATCGACTGTGTGTGATATTTGTGATGGCTATTTTTTGTGTGTGCGTAAATAGACAACAGAGCCATGGGGCTCCAGTGCGTAAATAGACACACAATCCATGGGGCTCCAGTGCGAAACTGATCCGTGGACCCGCCCCCCCTCTTCCGACAGACACACACACACATACATACACACAAATACATACATACATAGAGACACACACACACACACACACATAGACACATACAAACAGACAGATACATACAGACTCATACAGCCACACACACACAAGACACACATACATACAAACAGACAGGCACACATACATACAGACAGACACACACACACACAGACACATACATACAGACCGACACACACACAGACAGAGAAAGGCACACACACATACATACAGACAGACACATACAGACAGACACACACACACACACAAGACACACAAGACACACATACATACAAAGACACATACATACAGACAGGCACAGACACATACAGACAGACACACACATATAAAGACACATACAAACAAACACACACACACACACACACACACACACAAATGTTTAAGTGACCCTCCTGTTTCCTACCTTTTAGGTGCAGGACAGTGACTTCCCCTGGGGTCCAGTGGTGGGTCAGGTTGATGGGAGTCAGAGTTCCTGCTTCCTCCCGCACAGGCTCTCAGTAATAGCCGGGGTAGCATCTGATGTCATCACAGGGGGCCCGGTCACGCTGTTAAAGTGCTCAGCGCTGACCAGGCCCCCTGACAATCCATCTCCATCGGGTGGCCCTAACAGCATGGTCCACCTGATGGACCCCTTGGACGGTGGCCCCGGCGGTTGGTTGCAGGGATCTGCAGGGTGGTCGTTCCTCATGGAGTGACGGGCCCGGTCGCAGCTGCGACCGCGGTATGTACGCCAATGACCAGAGCTTACAATGCCACAACAGCAATAGTATACATATGAATATCAACAAAGGAAAACAATGGTATGACATTGATAATACAGCACAAATTTTGAAATAGAAAAAGTTATCAATTAACTCAGTGGTTCTCAACCCAGTCCTTAAGTACTCCCTAACAATCCAGGATTTAGGGATTACCCATTTGTGTCTCAGGTGTTTTAGAAAAACACTTTAGACACAACAGGGTAATCCCTAAATCATGGACTGTTAGGGGGTACTTGAGGACTGGGTTAGGAACCCCTGTATTAACTGATAGAATGTGTCAGCTGTTGGTAGCAGAGAGTATCTCCAGTGGGTAGCCAACTGTCGCTGGGGCGCTGAATCAATATAGTGCATATCAAACTGCCTAGGTGTGGGCGCCAACTTTTTTTTTTTATTCTTTATTTTGATGTGCCATGAGCAGAAAACATGTTTATCATACACGTTAGTGTAAATTACAGTGTGTCACAGTATTCAATAACCGTGTTACAAAGCTTAGCTCTTTTTATATTTAGAAATGTTATGTGCGTGTGTCCCTAGACAGTTTTGTGAGGCAGTCATGAGTTTTGGTACGTTCGGTTGGGCCGGGAAACCATTACCTAGGGTGAGATGGGATAGTAGTGGTGTGATCCATAGTGGGTAGTAATGTTTGATGTCAGGTATATGAGTAGACATTGGCTGTCATCTGGAGAGTAGATTGGTGAATTACCTCTCATGGATCTGGAGAGTGAACGTTTGGTTGCTATTAGAGATGTGTGAGAGTAGGTTATGTGGAGGCTTTTCCTCCAGGAGGAGGTGTACTATATCCGTGGGCAGTGAAGACTACTCTGGAGGGGTAGTAACCCTAACCAGAAGTTGTCGGGGGAGGGGGGATGCACTGTTTGGCTGTGCGCCTTGTGTTGTTGCGCGTGTGGGCCAGCGCCACCATCAGCAGACTCATAGAGATTGTGGGCGGTAGGGGTCTGGGTGGTCCTGGTCAGTTACATGGTATAGCATTAGGAGAACCAAATTGTTCACTTGTGAACTGGTTACAGTGGATTTGTAAAATAGTAAAAAAATATTTAAAAAGGAATAAATGAAGAGTCTGTATGGCCTTTGATCAGCCTAGGATAGGAGACTTCTCCTCCCAGACTTGTCAGGTGGCCAATGGGTTCTCTCATCCGACTCTTGGGGTGAATGGCTTGATGGTTGCCGGATTCCATGTCAGGGTGGTTGTTACCATATCCAGGAGGCCTAATGTTGAAAGCAATGCAGGAGCTTCGGTTCCTGCTGTGATTTTTTGAGTGGTCCCATTATGAGTGACGAGGAGGGAATGTGGGTTACCTCATCTGTATGTCACCCCTGATGTACGTAGGTGGCTGGTGAGGT
The DNA here is from genome assembly GCA_933207985.1 of Pelobates cultripes. Lineage (NCBI taxonomy): Eukaryota > Metazoa > Chordata > Amphibia > Anura > Pelobatidae > Pelobates > Pelobates cultripes. Next base: position 47,897,229 of record OW240924.1, on the reverse strand, counting down.
TGCTGAGTGTTTTTCTCCACTGTAGTGTGGCTTCTTACTTGCAGCCAGCTTTTGAAAATTCTGAAAATACACTGCCGGCCTCTGCGTGTGCAAGCTATGTCAGCCGTCTGGTGCTCCTGCTGCCATGGCGCTCTGTGCAACTGCAGAGCTCGCACACCCATAAGGCCAGTCCTGCTTGGGCTAAAGAAATTCTTTGATAAATCTGTTGCATAGGAAATGCATGATAATTGACAGTAACATGCATGCTTTCTCTTGTAGGGTAAAACGTTATGGCCCACTAATTCGGATTAATATATTGCACAATGTGATTATCCTGGCTGTAAGCCCAGAAGCAGTAAAGGTAAGAGTTCACACTGACCTGTTGGCCGTTACTCAGTTTTTATTGTTTTGTTTTTGCTATCAGACATTTTTGCTTGTTATCCAACTGAAATTACGTGAGTTTAACTGTGAACCATGACTACTATGGACATTATACCATTGACGAAAACATTGAAAGTCGCATCAAACTTGTCTTAAAGGAACACTCCAAACACTATAGTCATTACAGCCCGGTAAGAACAGTTTAACAATTTGCCTGGGATCCTCCAATTAACAGTCGCCTCCTTATCTGGCGCACGGAATCCCCCTGCTCTGAGCTACCCTGGCAGTGAGCTAGCCTGGAAGTTCTCAGCCAGTTAGACAGATCTTCTAGGTCAAATCAGGTGTGTGCAAACACTAAAGGCAACATGCTCAGATAATCACGTAAAGTGCACAGACACTGTGCAACCTAAATAGTGTAGTTAATATGGCACGAACTTAGAAAATATGCCTTCTACTTAATGTATGTACAATTTGCAAAACTGTAAATGCCAATAAGTGATATACCATTTACCAAACGACACTAGGTCTAAATACACACCAGGCTGTCTGCTCACAAATTGTTATAATTCCAGCTGTTTGTTTGTCTAGACTGCATCCATCAACAGAGTTTATTTTTACGACAGTATCGACAGGAAAAAAAAGGAATGATTACATTTGAAGCATTATATGGTATAGGTATTTTTGGTGAATCCAGTTTGAACTAAAGTTTCATTGCTTGATTAATTGTGTGTTTCAGGAATGCTTAATGTCCCCAAAATATCAAAAAGATTGGTTCTATGACCGTATGGCAAGTATGTTTGGTGTAAGGTAGGTACCATTTAAACATTAGTAAATGCTGTGAGATTTATTATGCTGTAATATTCTCTGCTAACTGAAATGACCATGAACCAAGAGGGTGAAAAACTCTCGGTCATTGGTAAGCTCAAAGGTCAGCTCCTTCACCCCTTCCACAAATCAATGAATGGTAGAACAAGACTGGGACCTTGGAATTAACCCTTATTTGTTCAAATCTCAGAATCCTATGATTTAATATATCTATTTGGCCTCCTATGTCTCCTTCTGAGACAGGCAGTGATTAACAGTTTGAGGTTTAAAAAAATGGATTTTGAGACTGATATAATTTTTTAAACCAACAGTGTAAAATCATGTTTTAATAAAAAAAACAAAAAAAAAAACACCCCTACATTTAAAAAGTTGTGTGATCACTGCAGTAAAGATAAATGGACCGTGTAATGTTATGGTTATTTGTCAGAATCTTTTTTTTTTATTAATTTTTTTAAATTTACTGTAAAACAAAAATGCATTTAAATTGTTTAGAAACAAATATATCACCACAATGTTTTATATTTAGAAATATAAGGAGCTGAGTAGACTTCTTAATAGAAAAAGTAGCCCTGAAAATAAGCTAAACGAAAAACAAATAAAAGAAAACATAGCACAGTAGGTGATGCAGCTCAGATCAATAAACAAAAATGGCAATAATCTACTAACAATTATAAAACATTATGTAGAAATTATGGAGGTATAGCTGTGAGACTGCAAACTCAACCTGAAGCCAGTGTCTTCATGAGTCATTGAGTCACAAACTCTTTCACTCTCAAATAATGCACACAGACACATACTTACAGTCTCAGACATATGCATGGAAATGCTCTCCACTACTGACACACACACACACACAGTCACACACTGACAGATACATATTCCCAGCTACATGTGTTTCCAACAAAGGCCTCAATTTAATATTGTTGTATAAGCTTTACAAATGATTTAAAGCCAGCAGAACTACAGTATAAATGTAGTTGTCCTGGTGAATATAATCATTCCCTACAGATAATTTCATGTAAACAGTGTTTACAATGCCCCCTAGGCACACCTTCAGTGACCACTCCTCAGATGGCCATAGCTGAAGCCAAGTGGCTTGTCCTCCAATTGCTCCGCTTGAGAGTATCCCTATTCACCAGACTCTAGACTTTAATAGCATTGATATGGTCAATGTCTGAGGGGGGAATATATTCTTAATATAAGCAGAGAAAAAATGTCCAGACAGTACTAATCTGCATGCCCTTATCAAATATAGATCGCTAAAACAGTGTACAAAGTAATGAAAAAAGCTATCTCTTTAGTCTGGGTAAGGGGTTATGAATAGTAATAATAAATGGAGAAGAGATACTGTGTGGATGATGATGTCCAAAAAACACAGTGAGGTTATATCTAGATACTGTTGCAAAGTCTGTCAAGTACAGTTGCAACAACGTATATATAATGCCTGCTCAAAAGGAAAGGGCTCTGATTCAGTACGTGAAAAACCAGTAACATCAGTACAAGACAAACGTCTGTCTTGTACAGATGTCATTACAGATGTTTAAACTGCAATTGGATAAATACTTGCAAAAACATAACATACAGGGATATAATTTCTAATTAGTGGGGTAATAACTGCTTGATCCAAGGAGACATCTGACTGCTATATTGGGTTCAAGAAGGAATGTTTTCTTAGTTTGTGGCAAAATTGGAAGCGCTTCAGACTAGGTTTTTTGCCTTCTTTTGGATCAACAGCAAAAACATATGTGAGGAATTCTAAACTTGATGGACGCAAGTCTCTTTTCAGCTATGTAACTATGTATATATAACTATGTATATAAATCTAACACTTTTATACATTAACCTGGTCACAGCCCCTTGACTTTTAAGCAGACAGCATGTCCTGTTACTTCCTGGTTTGGTTACCAGAATAAATGAACCAGAATGAATGATGGCGTACATTCATGCCAACCTGACCTGCCAATCCTTTGGACAGATAAGCCTCTTTTTGGGTAGGCCTGCTCCATTAGTGGGCATTGCCATCCAACTCCTTTGGGTGTTGCTAGTGACACAATCATGTCACTGGTCTGCCCCCTCCCACACCAGCGTCCCGATTCACAGAACGCCAGAGTTGGGAGGTATGCATTCTATAACCTAGACTTAAAATCCAGCGACCATTGGTAGATTTGCACTCATATAACATTCTATATTTTTAGGAAATCATCATCTCTTAGGACTTACTGACTCATTTGTCCATGGTTTTGTCATCTATTGCAGATTCCTGGGAAAGGGTTTACTCTCAGATCGGAACTATGATCACTGGCATCAACAAAGGAGGGTGATTGATCCAGCATTCAGCAAACTGTAAGTATGTAACATTTTAGAAAGAGGAAATCATATCTTAAGAACAATTCTGGTGAAGCATAACTAAAAATAGTACAATAGCCCAGATCATTGTCTTAGTTTCCATGGGGATTTCACATTCTTAACATCAAACACCTTCTCTGTTTGTAAGGGAGCTGTTGACATTTTCAATAATTCCCACAATGCCAACAGTTTGCCGGTATAATACATATTCCCACTATGTCTGGAGAATTTAAATATTGTAACTTTTTTGCATAATGCCCACATGCAGTAAATACATTTCTCTTTATTTTAAAGGGTTACTCCAACCACCACAACCACTTCATTGATTTAAAGTGGTCATGGTGGTAGGAGTATAGTTGTGCAGTGTTTAATCTTGAAGAACTACACTGACTGAGTAATTTGCAATTGCGTGTTGGGGGGCAAGTTGCACCCCCCAACACACATAACATTGGCAGCCGGGCTGCCTAATTTCAATCCTATGCATATTTAACGTTTATTGTCAGTGTGCACTGCACCCTGCTGACAAACGTTAAAATCTCCTTACAGGCAGAATGCTCCTGTTACAGGTTGCTATCCCCTACAAGTTCATACTAAAAAATACCACTACCTCCCCTCGCCGGCCCAGAACGCACGCATGTGCTCTGAGCCGGCAAAATGTTCCACTAACACGCTTCTATAGAAGTGATCCAAATAATTGGACCTGGTCCAAGAGGTGTGGAAAGGGGCCCAAGGAGCTGGCGCTGGATTCCAGGTAAGTAAAAATGTATTTTCGGTTATCTTTTTAATTAAGCAAAGTGCAGACCTAAAGTATAATGCCTAATAGGGCATTATACATTGAAACACTGAAAAAAAATGGCTGGAGTAACCCTTTAAATAATGTTGCAGTTTACACATATTCCCTAAAAGGTGTTTATAGTCTGGCTTCCCTCCCTCTACCCTTTAGTTCTTGTTCATATAGCATGTATACATCAAGAAGGATTTAACTATCATGTTATGAAAAATATTGCATAGGTAGAATGATAACAATGGTAACCAGTGGAACTTGCAGTCTTTCTATTAGATGCTACACCACGTTTACATCTTTGAACTTATTTTCTGAATCTGACACTTTTTAAAGTCTTCCAAATTTTTATGTGCACCGATGACACCATTTGCAATGCCTTTGTGAACTTCCACTGAATAATGTTTTTTCGCAACAGCATTATAAGGTCATTGAGGCACCATGACCACTTCAACACAAAAAAAAAAAAAACAATATTGCATTGTCTAGATCTCAAATTAATATTATTGGGCAAGCTTTCAAAATGATTTAATATTAATCATTTTCAATAAACTTTTTTTTTTTTTACAACATTAAAATAACAAAAATATATCATATATACAAATATATCAATATATAAAAAATATCAGAATGTTACAAAATTAAATTATTTTTCATAACATTAAAACATTGTAAAAGTTTATCCAAAATGTGTTATCCAACAATATTAAATATTTTACAATCACTAAGCACTGAATGTGGAAAAATAGACAGTATGTTTGCAGTATGTAAAGAATAGAATAGATAGAAAGCTAGGTTCATAAGAAGTGTGTTTAAAGGAGCACTATAGGGTCAGGAACACAAATGTATTCCTGACCCTATAGTGTTAAAACTACCATCTAACTCCCCTTCCCCCCTCTTGCACCTGTTTGCCTGTGAACTACCTCCGTCTGCTGACATCATAAGAAGTGGTGGTCTGAGCAAATCCCAGTGCTTCCCCATAGGATTGACCGAGACTGTCAAGGTGGCAGATCGGGGCAGAGCCAGCACAAGTCAAAAACAGCCCTGGCCAGTTAGCATCTCCTCATAGAGATGGATTGAATCACTGCATCTCTATGAGGAAAGTTCAGTGTCTGCATGCAGAGGGTGGAAACACTAAATGGCAATGCTGCTTACTCTGCAGCACTGCCTAAGTATGCACCTCTCGCAGCCATCTAAGGAAAGGCCAGCCGAGGTATCACTAGGCTGTAATGTAAACACTGCATTTTCTCTGAAAAGACCGTGTTTACAGCAAAAAGCTTGAAGGTAATGATTCTACTCACCGGAACAAATTCAATAAGCTGTAGTTGTTCTGGTGACTATAGTGTCCCTTTAATGTTTGTGACTGTAGGAATGGTATGACCTTTAAGACTTCCTTTACTGTACTGGAAGAGGAAAGGGGTCTGTTATTTTCAGATATTAAATGGGTGGAATGTGTTACAGTCAGAGAAATCCCTTCTTCTCCAGACTGATAATCATTCATGGAGAATAACTATAGGTAAATGAGGCTTCAAAACTAAATTTTGTTTTGCAAAGCAAATGAAAATAAAAAGTGCTTATACATGTTTTTGGTGGTGAGTGTGTTAGTTTTTCCCTTGTACTTGGTGGCCCCATTTCTCTGTAGGTCAGTTTTCTCTAACTTTAGCAAACGATTATAACAATGCTGCTTCATACCTGTTATGTAACATTATACTGATTTGTAAATTGGTTTGATTTACTCATCGTATCACAAAGCAGTTTACAAATTATTAGATATCTCAGTTTAAAGATTATTAGGTATCTTCGTTTAATGGAATGTAATCCTAGAACCTTTAAAGATTTTGGGTATTTACATCCATCCTTTAGCTATTAATTTATTGTTCTCTATTTAAGGATAATTTGTTCAACTTTATCATATTTTCCTTCCCAGTTACCTGATTGGATTGATGGCACCTTTTAACGAAAATGCAGAGCACCTTACGCAAGTATTGTTAGAAAAAGCAGATGGTAAACAAGTGGTTAAAATGCATGATCTGATGAACAGATTGACACTGGATATCATCGCCAAGGTAAAGTACTCATTAGTAATTTAGCATTGTTACTTTCAGAAATATAAATAAATAGTAAGGTTCAGGTTCAAACTGAAAAGTGCAATCAATATTAAGAAAGCCTTAATATTAACCTTGTGGTTGACTTCAGGATGCCGGTCCAGCATTAGTAAGGAGGCAAGTGGGGAATTACATTGACTGGGGATTACAGGGAACCATAGATTTATCTATGAGATGGACTCCCGAGGTTTAGGCTATTATAGTTGCTTGTACCCCTGCTTTTAATTTTTTTTGTGCCATAATAAATAAACTTACCTGGAATTTGCACCAGCGACTATCCAAGTGCGTAAGAGTTGTGGGAGTTTGGATCTAGCGCACACTACAGATATGATCCTCTAGAGGTGGTACAGTATCGAGTGGCACTATAAACCACTCTTCTTTTGTGAGTCCTATTTCTTTGGGGTGTTTGATTGACTATGGGTCTGTATTGTAACTTATTTATCTGCACTATATATAGTGCAGATTTTGAGGTTATTTAAAGCAAGAAATTACATTTAATGACATGGAACCCGTACACTAGCCCAGGATCGACCCTGTAGGTATTTCACATTTGTGCACCATTTTTAGGATTGTTTTCAGAAAGATAAAACACCGTCCTCTTAATCTGGGTAAATGCCTTTTCAATGGAGCTGGGTAGATAAGAATTCCTAGCTTAGTAATTTCGATACATGAAAATATTTTGCACACCTCAGAATGAAGATATGTAGCTAATATAAAATACCAACAATAATACTGCACAGTCATGAAGGAGTAACAATGCTGGATGATATAAAATAATATGACATACACTCACATTTTACAGAGCAACTAAGTGATCAAATACTGAATGTTCCAGGTAATGGCAGAACTAAGGACCCCGGTGCAACAAATTTTATAGGCCTCACTATAGAGGAAAGTGGCCTAAAATAGAGATAATAATGTACTCTACCACATTCCTCCACACCTTCATCCCCTCTTTTATTCCCCACCACACCTAGGATTGCCCTATTGTCCACCACCTGTCTCTTTATATTGTTCCATCGACCTGTATCTAGCCATTTGTCTGCCACTAACTTTCTCTCCATGTTAAAACACACAACTGTCTCTTCATATTTCTCCCTTATCTGTTTTTCCTATTTTCTCTTTCCCCACTTGTGTCTATCATTTCTCTTTCCCTCTTTCCATATTATTTCCTTATTTATTTTTCTCCATATTATCCATCACCCATGAGGACGATGGGTTTGGGCATCACTGATCAGACTCTACAAATAAAAATAATTACACGCGCACTACCCCAAATCCCTATGCACATTTAAAAAAACTGGAAGTTTTTTGTATCACTCCAATTGCCATTTGATTGTCACATCAAGGCAAACCTCATTTGAGTTCAACACTAACAATTCACCTGGCTGCTTTGAGCTAAAAGGCAAAATCTCTAATGAGACATAGAGGGGTATTTTTTTAAACCCCTACATACTTATTAACCCTTAATAGGGAGCACATGGAGTGTGTGATAGCATTGTAACATAGCTGTGTCATACAAAATCTAATACAAACATACAAAATCTGGATGTATGTATGCGCTCAAACTTCCACTACTCATGGGCTGCATCAATGACTGTCGTATTCATCAGCTCCAATACATTATGTAAAAGCCATGTCTGAATATAAAATAAATGAATGCAGCTTTCTACAATACTCTTTTCTGTAAAATTACAGGTGGCTTTTGCAATGGATTTAAACTGCCTGGAGGACGAAGAAACACCATTTCCCAAAGCAATCTCGCTAGTTATGAGAGGTATGGTGGAATCCCGCAACCCTGCAGCAAAGGTCTGTATAATGATTTTTGATTTTTTTTTTGACATTTTTGATTTTCAGATTAGATCAGTAATTAAACACAAAGTAGTACAATATATGCACAGAATTACAACAAAATAAAATAATGATGAATAATGAACAAAATGAATGATAAATAAAATTCAGTGCAGTAATACAAAGGAGTGGTAAGCTGAGGCCTTGAGTCTCATGGTAGGCCCAGCATAGCCTGGTGTGAGAGCACAGAATGTCACTTGGTTTTATAGATATAAGTATTTATAGGTAAACCCTCTATACCGGAGCAACAAGCTATATTCACTAGGTGTATATCCATTGAGTAAGAGGCCATATACCAGCTAAGGTAAACTATTCAGAGGACACACTGAATGCCTCATTTGGTCCTACACAGAGTTAGATAGAAGGAGCCCCCACAAAGCTGTCCCACTTGATCCACAGCCATTGCATTTGAAAAGAAATGGTGAAGTAGGGGGATAACCCCAACTCAAATGCAATTTCGTGCCACTTGTCTATGGAGGGACTTTTGTTTGTTCACCATAACAGAGTAAATGTTAAATGTTAAACATAGGAAATTAGTAAATATAAACTTTTTTTTAATTGTAATAAAAAAATCATAATTTTCACCCCTTCCCTTCTTACCTTTGCCAGGTGGGGGGACAATACTAAACCCTGGTGGTCCAGTGGAGAAGCCCTGGTGGTCCCAGTGGTGAGAATGAGTGCGAGATTCGGAGTGTTGCCATGGTAACTGCGGCAACGCTCCGTGCTCACGAGAGGAGAGCCTGGTGGAGCTGCAGGTTAGATCTCCCCATGTTCTCTCTCCCTCCCTCCCTGCCGGCTGCAGCATTCCAGTGCTAGCGGGCTGGTGAGGGAGATCTCTGATCTCCCTCCGGTCCGGCAGAGCCGGCAGGGAAAAGCAAGGCACGGCACGATTATTTTCTCGGTACTATGACCATATTATCATAGCACCAGGGAAACATGTTGTGGCAGCCCTGTATGTCCGTCGCGGTGCCCTGGCACACAGTTTGAGAACCGCTGTGCTAGACTGTATAATTTCATTCATTGTCAATTACAGAAAAATGCTGGTATGTAACTGTTTATGTTTCAAATACTTCTCAATACAAAGCCTTATTGATTTTTGTACTGGAAGTGTACTTAATCATAAGCTGAATAGTACAATAAACTATTTAACACCAAAAAACAAATAGATTTTTTTAAATATTGTCCAGACGACTATAATCATAACTTCAACTGCCAGTGGTTTGATATACATTATTGTGATACTGACCCCCCACAAACAAAGACCATGTATAAAATAAATTACAAGGAGAATGTATATCAGCTGGTTTGAGCAGTGGTAATGTTATTGCCTTGGAATTTGGAAATGTAGGCCTTCTTTATCTGTAATATCCCAAGTTCCATTTAAGCTTCTTTTAAAAGATGTAACATGTAATATGTAAGGTCATATGTAGTCTGTTTTGTTTAACATTGCTAGAATATATTTAGAAAATGTATTATTAATAATTATTAATAGTTATCATTCACTGACACTCTTAGAAGGTTGTATTCTACAGTAGATACGAATGGAGACTGACTGACCACAGTCTTATTTCTTTCTAAATAGTTTTTGCTGGGAAAGCAAGCAATTATTCGAGAAGTCACGGAAAGTATCAGATTCCTCCGGGAAACTGGGAAAAAATGTATTGAAAAACGACGGAGAGCTATAGAAGAGGGAGATGATGTGCCTGACGATATCCTGACCCAGATCTTCAAAGGGGCAGGTACAGTTTATGTTACATGAATTGATAAGTGCAAAGACTTGAGTAAACATGAGTACATATTAGATAATGAAGCTTAAAATCGCTAATAAAATATATAACTACCGTAATATCTCAACCAACAAGACACATGAATTAGTCTGTTAAATTTAACCATGGAAAGTTTGCTCCACATTGCAACATCATCTACCTTAAACTGTAAATAGTGTATGTGGCCGTGTGTCTGATCTAACTTTAAAAGGGTACTCTAAGCACCAAAACAACTTCAGCTTAATGAAGCAGTTTTAGAATACAGGTCATGCACTCTCACCGCTCGATTCTCTGCCCTTTAGGAGTTAACTCACTGTTTGTTCCTGTTTATGCAACCACACCTTCCCATGGCTGTGATACAGCCTGCATGAAAAAAATTGATTGATTTTCAATCAGATATGACAGCACCCTGTGCTTACTTTAGAAGTTTTTATTTCCTGCTCTGTTAATTTAACTTTAATCACACACAGGAGACTCCCACATGGGTCTAGCAGGCTATTAACAGAGCAGGAGATAAGACATTCTAAATTAAACAGACTGTGCAACAAAGGAAATTAAAATGTTAGCTCCCTCTTTAAAGGAAATGTATAGGGAGACTTTTTAAGTCATATGCAAGGCGCAGAGGTGAGACTATGGCTACTTAAACACAATTATTTTACTCATAAATGACAGAGAATTGAACAGACTGCAGAGCATGACCGATACACCAAAACCGCTTTATTAAGCTAAAGTTGTTTTGGTGCTTATAGTTGTAGCAAAGCTCTAGTCATGACAAAGACTTTTCTCCGCTGGATCGGCAGTAACTGGAACTCTGGAACAAGGTGCTGCAAGTGAATAGCTCTATCCCTCCCCAATAACTGGACGACACACAGTTCTGGGAATACAACTGATTTTTATTGTGCCAAACACGGCCATTTATGCACAGACTCCAGCATCGGGTCTCCATACAAAATAACACAAACCCTTCCCAGGCATTCGTGTGTCTCTGAGATAATTGAGTCAAATATCGGTAACTCAATTATCTCTTAGTTACAGGGAACCATATAGAAAATATACAAAAATTCCCAAAATCACATTCAAACTACACAGGATCCCCACATGTCTTATCTTCGAAAAGCCTGGATCTGAGCACCCAACTTGTCAAATAGCGCTCAGATCTGTTTGATGGAAAGGAATTGCCATTGGGGCAAAGTTCTGACTGGCTGGCCACGAGGTTGTAGCCCAAAACAGTTCTAGGGAAAAAGAGGCAACGGCCGGTCAACATTCCTTTGCGAATACAAACTAATGCTCCCTCTGGCTCTTAAAGAGCGAATGCACTCCTCAGACAAACAAGTTTTTTCCCCAAAAAGCGCTCTCCTGGCTTGTGAGAGGAGCAGGCAGCAGTACGGTTTCCCATTGGTACGCGAGATATGGTGTTTGAAATTAGTTCCAGGTGTTCGATGTCCAAGTACAGCTGCCTGCATTCGGGAGACAAAAAGGCAGCCATTACATAAAGCATGTACGCTCTGTCATACGAATGGTGGCAACCCAGAGAGAGCACTTCAGTGATCAGTGTTCAGTAGATATATAAAGGGAAAACGAGTTTACTTTCAGAAACCGAACAAGGCAATATATTTTATAAGTGCCACTTGTCATAAATGCCCCCTAAGTATGCTCAGTTACCTCTTCTGAGTAAAGCAATGTGCCCAATGTATGACCTAGACACTATTCTGTGTAGTTACAATGCTGTAAAAAGAGCCCTGTCAATTTTTTGATTTTTAAGTGTGAATTTTCATACATGGTTTTGATGGGTCTGTATTCTATTTTGAAATATTTTAGCAGTTTGCCTTTTCCAACTACCCCAAAAAGCATACTATTTCTTAAAGACACCTGAGGGTATTTCATAAGCCAAATTAGCGTGAGATCATTTTTCCGGGCAAGTAAATTAAGAGAGGACTAAGTCTGCTACAATAGTGTCTCGTTAAGAGAGACTTGATGCCTTTGTAAATTGTAAACATATCTCCTCTGAGGTGTTTTAGTGATTGTTATTTTTATGCATCCTGTTCCTGATTATTTTACTGACTAATTTGTCAGCTTGTCTTCTACAGAGTGGAATTAATTAATCTGTTTCTTCTTTCCCATTGTTTCACAGCTCTGGAAAAAGATTTTGATCCTGAGACATTAGTCGACAATTTTATCACATTTTTTATTGCAGGTTTGTAAAGGGATATTTTGTAATTACCTTGTGTCTTCGAGATTCAGTGGATAGCGGATAACAACAGATTATATATAAATATATAGGTATATATCTACTTATATACAGTTGTAATAAAAAAAAAAATCAGGTCCATTGAAAAGAAGGTTTATTGTCTATACAGACTTTCAGCTGTTTCAATTAGCAAGTGAAATAAAAGCAATTGAAATAGCTCAACACAATGAATTCTTCAAGTGGTTTCCTTAAATTCAACTGAAAATTGAAACTTATAATGACTTCTCCAGTCTCAAAATTATTCAACCACTTCTTGGCAAGTATCTTTAGTACGTAATAGAGCACCCTTTTGGTGTTATGACCCGCTGGAAAGGAGATACATAGCCAGACACCAGCCTCTGGCAGTGTTCCTGAGAAATCTTAGCCCACTGCTCATGCGCAATGGCCTCCAGTTCAGTTATATTCTTGGGTTTATTTGCTGTAACCACCTTCTTCAAATTTGACCAGATATTTTCTATGGGGTTCAAGTCAGGTGATTATGATGGCCGAAGTAGATTTTCCCAGGAATTCTTCTGCAACCAAGCCTTGGTATCATTGTCTTGTTGGTAGGTCCAATGGCGCCTACGCTTCAGCTTTCTCACAGATGATATGATGTTTTTTCCTAGGATTTCCTGATACTTTAATAAATCCATCTTGCTTTCCACATGCTGCAGGTTTCCAGTGCCAGAGGATGCAAAGCAGCCCCAGAGCATCACCGAGCCACTACCATGCTTAATTGTAGGCAGTGTTCTTTTCAGCTTATGCTTCATTCCTCTTCCTACAGACATACCGTTGATCCATTGTTCCTAAAAGTTACAGTTTTGTTTCATTGCTCCACAAAACAAAATCTCAATACTGTACTTCTGTTTTGACCATTTTGAAGCTGACATTTCTTGTGCCTTTCGGTCAGTAGTGGTGTTCCACTTGGAGTTCTGGCAAGGAAACCTTCTGCATTTAGTACACACTTTGCTGTGCTCACTGAAACCTCAGTGCCTATTGCACCAATTCTTGCTGCAAGTCTTTTGTAGTCACTTGAAGGTTTATCACAACTTGCCTTCACAGAAATCTGGCTGCAGAAATTGATAGTTTCTTTGTTTCTACCCCGTCCAAGTAGTATAACTGCTGTTCCTTCAACTTTGTCGTCTCTAGGAACATTCAGTGCCTTTGCTATCTTTTTGTATCCTGTTCCTTGTTTGTGAAGGGCAATAATCTCTTCTCTTAACTTTGTGGACCATGACTTAGTGATATTTCTAACATGCAGTCAAAGCGACACTCAACAAAATCCAAACCAGTCCAGGTATTTCAAGTGATCTAGCTTAAGCACACCTGATGCAGCTAATGAAGCCCTTGAAAACACCTGTTTTGCATATTTGTGCTGTTGTGAGGGATTCTATTTAGGGGTTGAATAATTTTGAGACTGGAGAAGTCATTACAAGTTGCAGTTTCAGTTGAATTTTGGGAAACCACCTGTACTAGTCTATATTATTGTGTTAAATCCAGCTATTCTAAGGTCCGGTAATACGGTCTAGTATTCAGGTTATATGTTATTTGTTAACATAAGTTCTGAGTGTTGGGTCTTTACAGTTAGAACAATAAAGATGTAGAGTTCTCTGCCTGAAAAGATGGTTTTATCAGAGTCTATACCGAGTTTTAAACAGCAACTGAATGAATTATTGAAAAAACACAATATTCAGAGATATAATATTTAATATGTGTGGTAACAGTTTCTTGATCCAAGCAGAGATCTGACTGCCATTCTGGGTTATAGAAGGATTTTTCCTAGTTTGCTATAAAATTGAAAAAAGTTTTAAACTTTGGTTTTGCTGCCTTTTGGATCAACAGCAAAAGAAGATGCGAGAAAGACTGAACTTGGTGGTTGCGAGTCTTTCTTCAGCCTACATAACTTTGTAACTGCCTAGTATGCCTTAAAGAAAATGACACCTATTTTAAATGTATCTGTGATTTTAAATATGACCACAGTGGGTGGCCACATTGTGTGCTAAGAAGATTAACATGTCTTAGAGCTGCCCTTTCCTAGGGACAGTATTGTTGGTTTTAAGTGGCATCCTTGACAAACTTTTGTGCATAAGTTGTCTGTCCCTGGAACCTTGATTGTTCTTGTGTAAGTATAGGTAAATGTATTGTGTAAATGTATTGTCATGGAAATTGTCATTCATTTACAAATAAATATTTTTCAGGCCAAGAAACCACAGCTAACCAGCTCTCATTTACAGTTATGGAGCTGGCTCGGAATCCACCAATATTGGAAAAGTGAGTCTAGTGAAACTAGAGAGAATTGCTTGAAATATTTAAAAAATTGTGGAACCCTATAGGACAACAGACTGTACTTAAACAGTCAAGATTACTGAATGTTTGCCCACGTGTAAAAAAGCATTGACCCCTAAAAAATACAACTAAAATTGCACCAAAAAACACAATTGTAGCAAGACAAATGGTGTGTTGTAATGTAGTGGCAGTTTTTTGTTTATGAAATGGCAAGCCCTGGGTCCGAAGGAATGCCAACTGCTATGTTTCACTGAGGGTAAATCCAGCCTCTAGTGGCTGTCTCATTGACAGCTGCTAGAGGAGCTTTCTCACACTCACTGACACTGAACGGCCATAGGAAAGCGTTGAGTAATCCTATGGGCGGTTTGAATGCGCGCGCGGCTCTTGCCGTGCATGTGCATTCGGAGCTGAGAGGCGGAGGGATCCCCAGCGCCAAGGGAGTCCGGCGCTGGAGAAAGGTAAGTGCTGAAGACACACACACACTCTCACGAACATACGCATACACACTAGCTAACAGACACACACACATTTACAGACAGAGACACACTCAGCGACAGACATACACACTCACTTACAAAACATACACTCTCACTGACAAACACACACTCACTAACAGACATCAAACAGACACACACAGTAACGCACTCACTGACACTCACTAGCAGACACACACACAAACACACACATTTTTTTTTATTTAATCCCCCAGCCTCCTTACCTTTTGGAGTGCTGAGGGGATTCCCTGGGGTCCAGTGGTGCTGCTGGGCTCCTGGGCGGCTGGTCACATGGCGACCCCTGCGACCCCGGTATGTACGTCACTGTGCACTTTAGTTGCAGAGAAGTTAGCCTTATTCGATCCATGTAGGGTGGAATAATACTGCGCAAACTGCCAGGATAGAGTGCTATAATGATGTGTACAATGGGCAAATATAATTTTTTGAGATTACTTGCTGTTTCCTACACCCATGTAATATATGGACCAACATTGCGTAATTACTTATTCACCTTTCCCCACACTACCTCTACTGCTGGTCACTTTATTATTTTAAGTATTTTATGTAAACCTTATTTGGTTCACTAATTTCTGGCCTCCTAAAAATGTCATGCTGACACCAAAATATGTTCTCTGAAATTCCCCAAAAATCTATCAATCAACCTATGACTTCTATAAACTTTCCTTTCACATGGCTTATGTGGTTCATCTGATGAAACACCATATCTTGTTTACACGCAGAGCCCAGGCTGAAGTTGATGAAGTTATTGGAGCAAAAAGAGATCTCGATTATGGAGACCTCGGAAAACTAACATACCTGTCCCAGGTAAACACTACTATAATAATGTGCATCCTGTAAACAGGGATATAAGAGAAGTTTTGAAGATGCTGGTTGACGAGTGGCTGATAGTATAAAATGGTTGCCCTGTTTCTGTTGTCCACATAGAAGATCCCTAGGTATATGCCCCTCACTTGACATTTGCTATGATCTGTTCCAGGAGCAAAGCATCCTGGGATAATATACAATGGATCTCAGAGACAGTTTGATATTGAAATAGAACACAAAAGAACTCACTTAGATTCATAGCAATTTATAATCTCTACATTGACTATCCATTTGGCTAGCACAATGTATAGATACAGTTATTAGCATATTAAAACTGCAATGTTATTTGTGACAGAGTCCATTTAAAGTGACACTATAGTCACCAATACAACTTTAACTTAATTTAGTGGTTGGGGTCCTTAGAGCTAATCCCACCAGCCTCAGCAGTGTAAGGAAAGGCAGTATTTACAGTGCTGCCTAAGGCCAGCTCTTGTGCATGTCAGTTGTACAACCACTAGAAGGACTTCCTGCATTTAGCAAAGTTACATAGTTCCTTATTACATAGATGCATAATTATAAAGGCTGAAACAAGACTTGGGTCCATCATGGTCAGCCCATCAAGATTCCAGGACCATCATGCAGTGTCTCCACACTCTGCATGGAGACTCTGATCGCTCCCCATCGAGATACATTGACTCATTGCATCGCTATGAGGAGATGCTGATTTGCATAGCACAGTGATTGGTAGCACATGCATTAGTAGCCTCCCAATGTATCAGGATTGATGATCTCACCCAGCAGAGGTAGGGATGCAGGAAAGAGACTGGTGCACTGCGGGAAATAAGATAAGATATGTTAAACTATTTATATTGCTTTTAAGGGGCCCTGATATTTAAATAGATACTAGAACACGCTATAGCGTTATGAATATATGTTTGTATTCCTAGAGCCTTAGGCATGCAAACCACATTACATTAGAGTTTGCATCCATCAGATTTTTTTTATTTATAATTAAAAAAAAAAAATGTATTAAAAGGACAATGAAAACTGACATAATTATTTACTAAAGTGAGAATTCAAAGCAAACGTAAAATTTTTAGCCAAAGTGGCTGAATTTGACGCATAGCTGTCTAGAAAAACAAATCCAATTCAGCTATTTTGGCTTTAAATTTAAAATTCACTTGTCAATTACGAAATAAACCTGTTCATTATTAAAAAGATCATTTCTACACATCGGCAAACTAAACCAAAAGGCAGGAGATTTGCACACCAAATGAGCCAATATATGCCACCACCTTTAATGGAAATCAAATATTAGTCAGCAACAAGTAGAAAGGGGCATGTTTTCCCAGCTAGTTATTGGTTGTATTTTGGGATTGATAACATTTCACTGAAGGGAGGATGCAAAGTTGGTAACTCAGATTGCTTTCGGTAGATTGGGCTGGACTGGCAGTAGAACAAGGAGGGGCATATTCCACCTTGACAGGGGCATATTCCACCTTGACAGGTTTCAGGAGATGCTGTGTACTACCTTTGACCAATCCACCCCTAATAAAACACTGACACTCTTAGGTATGGGTCAATATGTCCACAGCTTTAATTTTATTATAATCATTATATTAATACTAACAACATATAAAGAACTTTTTAAAGTCATTGCCAACCCCCAAATCCTCAGCCATCCAACATTATCACTTCCCCAGATGTCAAATCACAAGGCAATGACCCATAATATATAACATAACATAGTATAACAACACGTAAATATAACATAAACAAGATTCAACATTTTCCACACGATCCTGGCAGAGGTATACCTTGATACCCATACACCACCCGGGTTCTGAGCTATGAACAAGCTCGAAACCCACCAACATCTTACCAACAGGTAACCAACCATATTAACCAGCCAACTAAATACTCTTGCTCTTCTCTTCCCTAAGCAGGCCCGTTACCCCCTTATCCTTCCACAAGCTCAGGCCTTGCATCCTTAAGCCTTCTGAGCTCCGCCACCCTGAAGAAACAAAGCCTTGGCCAGCCCTTCCTGCAGCACCAAATTAAACAAATCGCATCCCACATCTGAAAGAGAGATGCACCCCATCCTTTCTGAAATAGCCAGGTAACATGGCCACCAGTTCCCTGTGCCTGACTAGCACTCCGCCTAACTTCCGTATAAAATTAGCGATCAACCCGTTAACCTTCTCTTGGCAGCGGCCTACAGCTGGAATGCCACCTCGATGTCCACCTTGGCCATCAGCACCCCCAGCCCAGCCTTCTTAACCAACTCAACCGCTTGGTCGAATGATGCATACGAGACCAAGCATATTTTCCTGGCAATGTCATCATTCACAGAAGCCCCTGTCGGGTGCGACAGATTAAGGATAAGACGGTACTTCCCCACTTCCTTCTTGGGGGCCACTCCTAACGGAGACAACCATAGGCCGGGCAGTGGGGGCCCTGCCATCTGACCCAACTGAACCTCTTTGAAAAGCTTTTCCCGAACCACATCCGGATATTTCCCCATCGACTTCAATTTACGAAAGCTTGAAGCAAACTCCCTGTTCTAAAATGGTATAACAAAACCATGCGTGAAACCTGACCGCAGCAACTCTGCATCTCCCACATTACCCTAGAGGCTTAGCCACAGCAGCATCACGTCTACTTTCACCGGCGTTGGGCCCCGAGGCAACAGGCCGAGGCTCCCCTCACTGCACCACTCTTCCCTTTTTTTAAAACATCGGTGCAGGGCGTGGGAGTCCCCACGTCTGGAACATTCGTGCTTGTACTTGCAGGTAGCACCCCACTTGCACTGCCCCTCGTTAGAGAGCCAGCAAAACCCTTTTTTATGAGAGGCCGACCCGGGGGCCTGACCCCCCATGCCAGCCGCATGCAAAAAGGGGGACGTCCTCTGAGCCATCATCAGCTTCATCCACAGAGGGAGATCCATCTGATCCCACCGCATCCCTGGATTAGCTGCCAACCGCTGGCGGAACTGCTAGTCGTATTTCCATCACGCCATCCTCCCATACATACGGTAAGCTTCCCAGATCCCATCCATATAGCAGAACAATGAGGAGCAAATCCCCGGAGACTTCTCGCCAATCACACTGGGCAGTATACAAAATGCCCGCAGCCAATTCCTGAACGACTTACAGATCTTACGATACCTCTTCCGTTTCTCCTCTTCTTTTTTGGCGTCCTTCTTATCCTGCTCCTTGAGGTCAATGTATTTCTCCAAAGGGAGGAGCGCGAAAACCTCCACGAACTCACCCTTCCAGATCCTGTCCTTCATGTCCTGTTTGAGGTGCACGCCCAGGGGGCCCATACGAAACGTATGCATTCTGGAGTGCCGCATCTGGCACGCACCCCGCCAGCTCCGCCCTCTCACTCACCACATCTCTCCTCACGCCAACTGGGGAATCCACCTGATGCCAGGAATATCTAGAATGCAATCCCCTGCCAGACCTGGAACAAGAAGAAGAATGCCTGGGCTGGTTGTTCTGTTCCGTGCTCTCCCTACCCCTGCATCCCCGGGCGCGCCCTGACCCCCTCCTGGTGTCCTGCCCCTGCTCCTGGCACTGCCGGCAGTCATGAGTCCCCGAAGCCTCTCTGGCCCTACCCCTGGGGCTCCTGCTCCGCTCCCAGGCCAACCTGCACCTAGATCCACGCCCTGAAACCACCGAGCGCACCCCAGAGGAACCCTGGCCATGTACCCAATACCCCTGGGGACACTGCCCTCGGGTCCCAATGTGACCTGCTCAATGCCAGCAGCCGGACTCGAATCGCGCCTCCTAATGACACCTGGGGATCTGCTAATCTGCCACATGTCCAGCACCGTGCATGACCCTGTGTGATCCCTACACCCCTTTGCCCCGGGACCCTTAACCTCCTAACAGCGGGCCCTGCGCCCCCAAGGTGCAGTCCAACAGATACACTTGCTGCCCACTAGCCCAGGTGACATCGGCCCCAGCCAAGCCGACCTTGCCGTACCAGCTGCTGACCAGGACCGCCCAACGGTGCGCCCTATGCATCCACCCCAGGGGACACCAGATGGGAAGGACCCTGTGGCCTGCCTCCAGCAGCCACCCCACTGTCAGCAAGTGACCGTCTCAGTGGTCCCTGTCTGACCCTAGGAGGCCTCCCTCTGATCCCAGCGAGTGCCCCTAGCCTCAACCCCTGCACGGGAAGGCTCAGCTGTACCCCCAAGACCCTGTGGAACCAATGGACACTGGACAAGAAGCCCACTGTGCCTCCATCTGCCCTGACACCAGGCCAGGAAGGGGACAAAGCCATGGCAGTTCTGCTATGCCCCCCGCAGCACCCCCAAAGCCCATGGGGCTTGCTGCCACCATCTTAGAACTCCCACTTGCCTGCACACTGTTGCGCCCTCATGTGCTGCACGAGCTCCAGCCTCTGCCCGATATTCCTCCTGCCCACCAGGGAGCGCCCAGTCTCCATAGTCCCCTGCACCTGGCATGCATCCTAGGCCCACCCCGCCAATCGCGGGGGCCTGCAATCCAATGGCGGCTCCCACCGATCCTGGAGCTGCGCTGCCTTGCAGTGATGGGCCTGCCGATCCGCCTAAGCTCCGCCCACACTGCCGGGTACGTGTGGCGGCCCGCGGGTCCTGCTCAATGCAGCCAGTACTGGTCCCAGCCCTCACGTGGCCAGTCGCGGCCATACCCGTCCCAGTCCTGGCACCATCCACAACCGCGGGACCCGGGCTCAATCGTTGCGGCGGTCTCTGCTTCTGTGCTGGACGCAAGCCCTCGCGGCCATCTTGATCTGCCACCTCCAGGACAGCTCTGAGCCACCCCTGCACCCACGCCGTCCCCCTGTCCTGTGCTGCCTCCTGGATCCAGGCCATCAGCTCCTCCAGAGACTACTCAACCGTCCTAAAAAAAATGTTTAAAAAAAAAAAAATCACCATGCCCATGCAAAAACACCAACTGTCTGGTAAGTCAGATTAGTAATGGGGATTTCTAAAATGGCCAACATTTATACAAGCCTGTCAAGGCCCCCTCTGCTAAGCTGCTCTTTTCCTTTTTAGGGCACAGAAATGACTGCCAATGTTCTTTTTAGGTCCTGAAGGAGACATTGCGATTATACCCACCGGCTCCAGGAACATCTCGAGAGCTGCCTGAAGACCTCGTGATACAAGGATTAAAGATTCCACGTAAAGCAACTATATTTGTACGTTCCCAAAATACCTCAATTAGATTTGCCGGTTTGCTCCCTTGCTTTAAAAAGATACAGATTTTGAGATAAACAAAGTGTTTCCAAAGGAAATAGATGCATGATTTTTCACTTCAGTGTGAACTGTCAGAAATGCTAAATTAATTTTAAATTCACTAATCTGGGAACAGGGGATAAGTGCTGTAGTGGATTGATTGGGGCTGTAGTGAGGCTTATGGGCTCTAGATGGAGATAAGCAATGTAATTATGAGAGTTGGGGACTGTAGTGGATGGTAGGATCAAGTGGATAGGTTTGTGAAGTGGGGGATAGGGACTGCAGTGTTGGGGATAGGGTTTGTAGTGGGAGTTAATGTACTGTAATTAGGGGGTTAGGGGCTGTAGTGGGGTAACATCAGGCCTATAGTGGGTGGAAGGGACTGAAGTGTAGGAGTAGGGGCTGTAGTGGGGATATAGGAAATGATTTTTTTTTAATTTGGTACTGTAATTAGGGGATTAGGGGCTGCAGTGGGGGGGAAACATGTTGCAGTGGGGGGATAGGTCCTGTAGTGGGTGGACAATGGCTGCAATTGGGCTATCATACATGGCTCTAGTGGGGTGAAAGGTGCTTTAGTAAAGGATAAGGGCAATAGTGGGGGATAGTGTCTGTATTGG
The DNA here is from genome assembly GCA_933207985.1 of Pelobates cultripes. Lineage (NCBI taxonomy): Eukaryota > Metazoa > Chordata > Amphibia > Anura > Pelobatidae > Pelobates > Pelobates cultripes. The sequence continues at coordinate 47,875,516 of OW240924.1, read as the reverse complement.
GGCATAGGAGCAGTAGTGAGGGATGGAGGCTGTAATGGGTGGATAAGGCCTTTAGTGGGCTGGCAGCTGGGGCACAAACAAGAACTTCCTGCTTTTAGTTTGAGTATTATTTCACTCACTATTGTAGTTTCTCAAGCCTTCAGCAGCATTTCTTGTCTCCCAGAGAAACTACAAAGGGGCAAAACAAAGAAGAGTTTTGCATCTGTCCCCATGCTCCAGCCGCTGGGCATTTTAAGATTGGTGGCGGAGTGGTAATGCACTGCATCCGCCCCTGTCTGGGAATAGTAACTAGGGAATTTCAACGTTAAGGCAAAAATAGCCAAGCTGAAAGTTGAAGTTGGAATAAACAATACACTGTTTAATAATGTCATAGAATAAACATTCAATTTGTTTTCTTACAGTTGAATTCCTATATAATGGCAAGGATGGAGGAATATTTTGATGACCCTTTCACTTTCAATCCTGATAGATTCAGCCCTGATGCCCCCAAGTGAGTTATTATAATATCAATGAAAGTGACACTTTTTACCCTGGTTTACATGATATTTACTAGACGTTCATTCGGTTTCAGAAGTTACAGTTTTCAGTCGTTTAGTCAGGAAAAAAGTAAGAAAAATTATGGTTCTGCAAATGTCAGACTGACTGAATGGCTCAATGACCAAATATCATTTGAACATCATTCGATCATTTAGTTAATCACATGTATGGCGCGATATTCCGCCAATCACAGTGCAGCAAAGATGATGTCTGATAAGCACGTTTTCTGACTGATCTTGTGACTACAATCACTGGCCAATCATTATGCAGTGCTATTTTGAGATTGAATGTTTTAGCAGCCAATCAATGTCAAGTTCCTGCAAAATTAGACCAATGTTGAACTTGCTTGACAGGTTTTCATCATTGGTCTCTTTTTCTATTCTGAGAGATCTTGAGCTAGCTGGCGAAACAAAATATAACAGAGAGTTAATTCATGCTTTAACAGTTTAACCAGTGGAGAAAAATATTCCGTACATTCTCTCTATGCTCAAACATAGAGTATTTTTTTTTTCATAATACAAGCAACGAAGAAAACAAGGAGCAGGTATGAGACTGCTCAGGTTTTATACCTGCTCCTTGTTTGTGAGTGCTTAACACATATCTGGCTCTGCATATTTATTTGGTGTCCAAACAATATTATACTATGTATTCTTTATGTTTTTATCTTTCACGTTGAAACCTGCGCATTGCAAGTATAACATTTTCCTTTTAAATTTGGAATGTACTGGCACAATAAGCACTTTAAATAATCTTTATATAGAGTGAAATTGAACTATCAATTGAAGCACTTGTTGATGTGTTACACAGCATGGTAAAAGCACTTTTTATTGTTGTTTGAACACTTTGTCCTTGTGAATTGAATGCACAAAATTGAAGTCACGTTTTAAAGGCACTTTATTTTTCTGTTTTAAGATTTTCTATTAGTGTTGTATAGAGCTGAATACACTGATAAGGTGCTGCTATTTTATTTAAAAAGGTAATACAATTTTATAATTAGGGTCATATACGCTTGTAATTTTCTGTTTCGATACATAGAATGGCAGAGTTTACAAAGAACAGAGTAACCGTAATAACCAAGTGCAAGGATAGGAGAAAGCAGGATAAAAGGATACAAGATAAGTCAAAGGAGTACAGAGGAAGTATAAAAATAAAATAAATTACAGCACTTTCTTTAGAAAGTAGAGTCCCTTTATTCAGATGTCCAAAATGAACAACAGCAATGTTTCGACCACTTCAGTGGTCTTTATCAAGTGGAATCGGATTCCTTGCACCTTGTGAGGTTGGTAGGTGCTGTTTTTATCTGTTATAGAGGAGCACAGAGGTCAGGGTAAATGTTTAATCAAGCCAAGTCTTAAATACCAAATAAGCAGAGAATACAAGAACATGCTATTTGAGAATCAAAAATCACAACAGTCAAACTTGTTCTTACTTTGGCAGACTGCCACCTCTCTTCCTGAGTTCACATCCAAAGACTGCTGCTGCTGTCCTGACTTCAAAATTCAAAAATCCACCTTTAGGGGTTATTGGGAGTAGGATACTTCTGCAATGCTTCTGCCTGTAAAACACTGCAGTCTTTCATAAACATTCACAGTATCCTCCTCATAAGAATGTAACTGCAAGTCTGCCACTTCTGTCCCTGGACTCATGTCCAATTCTTATTTTAATCTGACTGTAAGCATGTGCACTGTGCATAGTTTGCATATAATTGCAATGCATGCATATGTAAATTGCAAAGCTATTAATCACTAGCAAGTAATATTTAAACAAATTAATTTTACTTTGTTTCATTTTTTTTTTAACTGTCATCTTTAATTAATCCAGTCTGTTTTAATTCCTGTCCATTAGAGATTAATAACTGACCGAAATTAGCTAGCTTAACTAAAATATTAACAGACTTTCCTTCGAAAAAGAATGGGCATGCCACCGAAGGTCAGTGAATCTCTTCGACCGAATGATTGAAAACACTGAAAAATGTATCATTATAAATATTAACAGTAACATTTTTATTTTTCCATTTAGGCCGTACTTCTCATATTTCCCATTTTCTCTGGGTCCACGATCCTGCATCGGACGGGTATTTTCACAGGTGGGTAAATAGCATAATTAATCTGTTATATTGGTGAGATAACATACATTTAGCTGTTAATGGTAAATGAATTGAAACCAGAAATGAAGGATGGACAATGAAGTAAAAGACAAAATGTTAATTTAGTCATGGAGTCCCTTGCTTGCTGTTCCTAGAGAGGTATCAGCTACACCTCACTGACAAAAAAAAAAATGATCATAAGGGGTTGCTTAATCTCTTACGCAGAGGCGCCCTGCTGGCTTTTGGTTCTGGACTGCCACTGTGGACATGGACACAGGGGATGGGTGGTGGGACTTCAGGAAATCATGTGGAAAGATGGATAATAGAGAACCCCTGTCTGGTTAAATTTATATATATATATATATATATAATTTTATAGAAGCAGAAGGCAGTGGAGAAATCAAATTTACATTGTATGTTTTCTGCTCCACTGCCGCCATGCTCTGCGCTCGATAAAGCAGCCACGCAACAATGTTCTATTCTGCTCTTGATTACCTTGGTAACTATAGTTCTCAGATGCTTGCGTTATCACATTTTGCCAATGTTTCCCTATGGGATTTTCAGTGACGATGGATGTCCTCATGCAGGAAACTGTTCAACACAAATCCTATTATAACATGATTTTTTTTCTATTTTTAAATAAATTTTTTATGATTATTAACTTATCCTTTTAACATTTATCATGGTAATGATAGCACTTGGATGCCAAGCTGACCTGTGCATTATTTGTATAATTGATAAGAATACATACTGATAAACAGAACTGTGTCTCTTGCTAGGGCTTCACAAAAATAAATTTAAAAAAACTAAGATTTGCAGAAGGGTAGGTTGATGTTCCAGGAGGGATAAGCCAAATGGCAAATGATTTATGTAAACTAAAAAAAATGGTCAGTGTGGGCAACTCTGGGCATAAAAACTCAAGGACAGAGTATATTATATTTGATACAGTACTAACATCAACATCTGAGGAAAGGGGTAATTATTTCAAATGACTTAAAGGTAGGCAGACAATGTAATAGAGCAGCAGGAAATGCTAGCAGAATGCTTGGTTGTATAGGGAGCAGTATTAGCAGTAGAAAGAGGGAAGTGGTCATGCCACTGTACAGAACACTGGTGAGACCTCACTTGGAATATTGTATGCAGTAACTGTATCTCTGGAAGGATATTGATACTTTAGAGAGAGTTCAGAGAAACTAAACTGGTTCATGGATTGCAGGATAAAATACTTACAAGGAAAGGTTAAAGGAACATTAGTCACCTAAATTACTTTAGCTATATAAAGCAGTTTTAGTGTATAGATCATTCCCCTGCAATTTCACTGCTCAATTCACTGTCATTTACGAGTTAAATCACTTTGTTTCTGTTTATGCAGCCCTAGCCACACCTCCCCTGGCTATGATTGACAGAGCCTGCATGAAAAAAACAAACTGGTTTCACTTTCAAACAGATGCAATTTGCCTTAAATAATTGCATATCAATCTCTAAATTGAACTTTAATCACATACAGGAGGATAAGAAAATCTTAATTAAACAGAACTTGCAATAAAGAAAGCCTAAATAGGGCTCTCTTTACAGGAAGTGTTTATGGAAGGCTGTGCAAGTCACATGCAGGGAGGTGTGACTAGGGTTCATAATTGGGGGGACACCTAATGTCTTCCCCCTGGCCCCCACCCCTGAGTGGTGGGTGGGGGCCCTAAATACTAATTAGGGGGGACCTAATGTTCTCCCCCTGGCCCCCACCCCTGAGCGGTGGGTGGGGGCCCTACATTTGAATGAGGGGGGGGGGACCTAGTGTCCTCCCCCTAGCTCCCACCCCTGAGCGGTGGGTGGGGGCCCTAAATTAGAATGGGGGGACCTAATGTCCTCCCCTCTGACCCCCACCCTGAGCGGTGGGTGGGGGCCCTAAATACTAATTGGGGGCACCTAATCCTCCCCCCTGGCCCCCACCCCTGAGCAGCAGGTGGGGGCCCTAAATAAAAAATTAACCCCCCCTCCCCAGGTGACTAGGGGTCCCCAAACCCCTAGTCACCCCCCTCCCCACCTTCGGAACTTCGGGACCTCGGAAGTACCCGAATGTCCAAGTTGCCCGAAATTCGTCCGAATTCATATTCGGACCGAAACGAATTGCACATGTCTAATTGTAATAATTTTATATCCAACCAGAAAAGGTAAATATATAGTTCGTCCTGGAGTTTTAAGTGTTAATTCCATAAAACCTGGCAAAATATTATCGAAGCCACCCCCATTAAAAGTGATTTAAGGATCAGGATTGGCTGAAAAATCACAGCAGTTTCCTGGTCTCAGTGGACATAATTATTTTGAAGCAAATGGAGCCAATTCAATATTTTTTTATGTTTTGAAGTGGGGGTGGAAGGGTTTGTGTGTATTTGTTTTTATATGCCATTTTTAGAGAAATTTAGTAATATGTATAAATTTCCCATTTCAAACAGATGGAAGCGAAAGTGGTGATGGCTAAACTCTTGCAAAGATTTGATATCAAACTGGTGGAAGGACAGAGTTTTAAGATACTAGACACCGGAACTCTCCGACCCCTTGATGGAGTGATTTGTACGCTGAGACAACGGACAACGAAGAGGGCACTGGCATAGAGAATTCAAATTTTCTTGTATCTTGCTGACTGACCATATAAAATGCATGCCCTGAAGTAGTGACAGTGAACACAGAAATTAAATTAATTCAGAATATAGTTAGAATTCATAATGCATAGATTGTAACATATTAATGGTTTCTTGAAACAATATATATATATTTAAATAAATATTCTGTAATATTACATATTGTTAAGGCAGAAATTCTTCCCCAGGGATTATTCACAGCTGCAGACCATCCTTGGAACTCCAACCAACACAAACACACCTACGAGCAGCTCAGGAGAAATGGCTGTCAAACAACACGGTCTCAAATCATATCTCGAAATGTATTGGCTTCAGTCAGGGTTTATATAAAAAATAGAAGATGATTACTTAGCACTACGTCATATTACACAGCAATTCAGCAAATATTTTCGATCATTGACAGAAAAATTAGTTCATGGTCACAAGGTAGACTGAAAATATAAATAGGTAACTGAATCCCAAGGAATAAAAAATGTAATGAAACAAAAATCAATAATAATGGGCTTTCATTCTCAACAAATCTGAGCGACTAATAGATATATGGAAATAAAAGATAATGTGTGAGCGCTCCAATTCACTCTATGTATACCCCAGCTGCGAAAAGATAATACAGCTCTCAATTACAGAAGATCAGTGTTGTTAAAATATGAACAAAGTATTATTTGCCTCATACAAATAATAATAATTCAGAACGAATAATATATATGACAGTGTCAACTTGTATAAAAATGTACAGTAAATAATTTATTGACTTATAAGAAACATATGTACTATGTATCTGATCTGCAGCAAAAGATATATTAAACAATAAATAATGATAACTCTGATAAATGAAACATCAAAATCAATGTGAGAAATACAGTTGTGATGGTCGTTAATGTCAATACAACTCTAGTTAGGGGCCCCTTTTAAAAAAAACTAGAGTACTCTCCAACGTAAAAAAGCAAATCTCACTAGATATAGAGTGAATTGGAGCGCTCACACATTGATATCTTTTATTTCCACAAGGTAGACCGGTCAAACTGGACATATACTTCCCTTTTTACAGAACATCTGTTTGTAGATGCAACAGAACACTTTAATTAACAAATAAATAATACTTAATATTTTATTCTGTCTTTATAAAAGATAACAGCTTTTTAGCAATACACTAGAAAAATAGAATCAAATTTATAATGGCTAATGCCTTTTATAATATATACCTTTTTACCTTTTTGCTTTGTTTTTTGAACCCCTCTAATGTTAAACTAGTGTATGTACAGTATCTCACAAAAGTATCTAACATCCACCAGCTCCGTGATGTTGTCATGGAGGAGTGGAAGAGGACTCCAGTGGCAACCTGTGAAGCTCTGGTGAACTCCATGCCCATGAGGGTTAAATCAGTGTTGAAACATAATGGTGGCCGCACTTTGGGCCCAATTTGGACATTTCCACTTAGGGGTGTACTCACTTTTGTTGCCAATGGTTTAGACATTAATGGCTGTGTGTTGAGTTATTTTGAGGGCTCAGAAAATTTACCCTGTTATACAGGCTGTACACTTAGTACTTTACATTGTAGCAGAGTGAAAAGATATAATAAAATATTTACAAATATGTGAGGGGTGTACTCACTTTTGTCTGTGTGCTTGTTCAGTGGTGGATCCAAGGGGGCAAGTACTCCCCTCAGCAAAAGAACAGTACAAAAAAATGAAGTAGGGCTGTGCCAATGAAACATGTAGAGAGTAAAAATAAAAATGAATAAAGAGTCCAAAATAAAGTCTCACTAGAACAGCAGGGGAAGGTCAAAAGTACTTGGGAAGTCTTTTCTTCAGGGATGGGTACGTCAGAGTGGCTCAGGATATTCGTATATATATGGAAACACGATGAAGATACGAAGGCAACCAATAGTGCAATAAGTCAGGATCCAAAAATGAGATGTATAAAAAAAGATGGTAATACACTTACATGTAAAAGAGCTCTAGTGTGAAGGGCATACAGCGTAATGATCCCCGCTTATGGGATATGCAGAAAGTGCCTCCGTCAACACAGTCTGGTTATTCAAGAAATTCGCACTCACTCCAACCCACTAGCTCCAACACCTTACCTATTACGCTCAAGAAAAAGGACTTTAAGTCCAGAGGTAAACGCAGTGGCATAGGAACACAAAAAGAGAGACTAGAAAGACAATAAATAAAAATAACAACCTGACAAACTGTGTTTATATAGGGGTAAAATGTAATTAAAATCTGCGCCAAAAAAGGGACAGCTTTTTTTTTTAACATAACTGGGGACCAGGTTCGCCCCCAGTTATGCCAACCTATTTATAGCTGACTAGGAATTCATGGCCGTATGGGGCCGGCATGCTTGGCGGGCGAACCTGGTCACCTATTTTAGATACATTGATGATTTATTTTTTATCTGGGAGGGTACAGGAGACCTTCTTATATCCTTTATTAATTATTTAAATGACAATAGTAGGGGCATAATATTATCTTGTGAATTTAGTAAAGTATCTATCAATTTTTTAGATCTCAATATTTTTATCAAAGATGACAAAATTCACACTAAAACCTTTTTTTTTTTTTTTAAGTATGTGTTAACACAGCAATCGAACAATCTGGTTGCCATTATAAACCTTGGTTGGAAAGTGTCCCAAAAAGCCAATTTCATCATTTACATAGAAACTGCTCTTAATTAGAAGATTTTAATACGCAAGCCGAATTTTTAAAAGATAGATTTATTGAAAAAAAAAAATTATTCACCTACTTATCTCAATACTACCATCAATAGACCATCAGAAAAAAGATAGAACTGACCTTTTAACATACAAAAAAGAAAACGACCACTAACACTATGTCTCTCCCTGTTACTTTTAATTTTAATAATATAAGTGGTCACATAAAAAGAGTAATTAAAAAAACACTGGTACTTGTTAAAACAAGACAAAATATTGAATAACATTATACCAGATAAACCCAGTATTGTTTTTAGAGGATCCCCCAATTTTAAGTCAATTTTAACTACAAATTTTACTAAATCGGGCAAATCCTATGTAACCTCTTTTTTTCCTAATGTCAGTGGTTTTTATAAATGTAAGATATGTATTGTCTGTAGAAATACTGACCCCTCTGTCCCATCTAAAACTACTCTATTCAAATCGAATGTAACCAACAAAACATATAGAAACATAGAAACATAGAATGTGACGGCAGATAAGAACCATTCGACCCATCTAGTCTGCCCAATTTTCTAAATACTTTCATTAGTCCCTAGTCCCTATATCAAATTAAAGACGTTATCAGTTGTGACAGTAAAAATTTAATCTACCTGCTGGAGTGCCCCTGCGGCGTCTGGTATGTAGGTATGACTACAGGCTTGAAAATTAGATTGAGTGAACACTGTAGAAATATCAAAAAGGGATATTTAAATCACCCAGTCTCTAAACATTTCTGTATACATAACAATGACACAAAAGCACTCAAATTCACAGGTATTAAGAAATGTGTCACTCCCTGGAGAGGTGGTAATATTACAAATTTTCTTGGTAAAACAGAGATGGAATGGGTATTTAACTTAAAAACCCTTATTCCCCATAGTCTTCATGCAGATTTTGTTTAATTTTATTTAATTTGATTTCTTTAATTATATTTATTTTTATTATTGTATCTCTGTTAATATTATTATCATTTCTTATCTATTGTTTTGCATAGTACTATTGTTTTTACAGTGCTTATATATATATATTCCCCACTTTCTCCTTCCCTCCCTAGTGGTGTGTCTACTAATTAGGCTTTTTTTTTGCTTGAGCCATTCTCCTTGGGCAAGTGCCACCAACCACAATATGGCTTCCGTCACTTGCCAACCTTTCCCCAGCTGGCCGAGCATGGGTCGCCTAAGGATGTAGCTGCTGCATATGCATCCGTTGTGGACTTCTGGGGGACGAACGGGTTCGCTGTGGCAGGGTTCTAGGTTACGGTCGGTACCTTGGGTACTGTCAGCCTAGTGGGGGTCTGGTAGGAGACTCAGGGTGTGTAGTAGCCCCTTGGCACCTTGAAGATCTTGGATGGGGTAGAAGGTGTCGTCGTGATGAACTTGTATTGTGCGGGTGATCTCCAACTGTAGGTGATGTTGTGTGATCGGAGTGCGGCTGTTAAGGGCTGAAGGGTCGACATCTTGCCAATGTGCTCCCAGACAGGTCCGCTTAAAATGAGTGTCATGGTCTCGAACGAGTATGGAGAATGGTGCCGCACTGTGTTCATGACCGCCTGCCTGTCTCTGCTCCTTTGAAACTGGATCAGCAGATCTCTAGGCGTTGAGGATGGTGCTTTGACTGGCTTCGGTAAGCAGAATACCCCCTCCGTTTCCACTGCCCTCGCCTGTTTGGGTGGTAGGAGTGCCATCAGGAGTCTTATCACCAGATGTGATACTTCTGCATCAGGTATTTCTATCTTGATATTTAAGCTTCATTTTTGATCCTTCAGTGCTGCGAATCTTATTTCAGTATTGGCTTGTTGTTGCTGTAGCTCGCACATCGCCTGTTAGAGGAGCGCTGTGTGCTGCCTATTTTGGCGGGTGTCTTGCTCCAGTGTTCCTAGTCGGCTTGTCAGGCCACGCAGGTCTTTGCGTAGCTGGGCCATATCAGCCTGTATTGTGCGCTTAAGGCCCACAGGCAGTTCCTTTATGGTGACCGGGGTCAAGTCTGATGAGAGACAAGGCGGCCTGGGGTTCGGCAATACAGGTAACTGTTCCTCCACTGCCTCTGTGGAAAAATCCTCTGAGATGTCTGAGCCATGGTCCATGAAGGCAGTCATCTTGGGATCCATGGCAATGTTAGCCTGTCACCAAAGATCTCTTATGTTTGTCAGGGCTTACCTGAGTTGGGAGTCCGGCAGGCAGAGATATATGCTCACCCTTGCAAGAAAACACAGGCCGAGGTGGTCAGGTAAGAATTCACCTGGCCTGTGAGTCGGTGCACGGGGGCTGTGCAGGGTAAACTCCGAGACACGGTACAGGAATGGATAAACCAGGAGAATAGTCATGGGAAGCCAAGGGTCAGAGGATGCCAGAAGTCAGAATAAACGAAAACACAAGCCGGAGTCAAGAGCAAACTGGAGAACAGGAAACAGCAAACCAATCACCAGAGTCAAGGAACTGACACTGCCTTGTGGGAGAGGCAGTGTTATATACCTGGCTAACGAGACATCAACTTCAGGTGTAACATGAGTGGCAGGAGTAGTTCCACTAAATGTCCAGCCCCCAGTGCTAGATACTAGACAGGGCTAGATATAGGCAATAATAAAGCTGAGAGGTGGCTCAGAGGTAACATAACAGCACCAGAACTGCCAGGTTCGAATCCTGACAATGTTTATGCTCATCCTTTGTTTTTCAGGCTTTGGCTTCTTCTCCTTTTGACCCATTGTGTTAGTGTCTGTCTGGGGATCTGTTTTAGATGCCCGTGGGGGTCTTTGGGGTCTTGGAATTATTCTTAAATTAGCCGTTTAGTGCAGAGCTTTGGCGACATGCGGCCATTCAGGTTCGCTGCTTGGCTCCACCCCCATCTCCATATATTTTAACTATATCATTTTCACTTATGTTTGATATTTTCTCTACACTCTATTTCCTGATTGGCTAATAAAATTTTTGGCACCAATTTTACCAGGTTATTTTTATTCCATTTGAAGAAGCCACATATGGTGAAACGCGTAATGGTTATTTTATATTGTGTATTTTATTACTTAGTTGTGCCAATCTTCTTATTATTGTATTTTATATGCACTTTTTTATTTTTCCCTGGCATTTTACTGTTTCTGTACTCAAAGCAGGTGGGGATCATACCACCAACTCTTTACCTATACAGCAGTGTTTTCTGCTCTAGACTTGTGAGTATAATTTTATATATCTTGCACTGTATTTTATTATATTGAGAGCACTATTGTTGCCTTTTTCTCCTTTTTTGGAGCATTGGATAACTAGACTATGTTGACGGACGCACTTTTTCCTGCATATCCCATATGCGGAGATTATAACGCTGTACGCCCTTCACACTTTTGGATCCTGACTTATTGCACTATTGGTTGCCTTCGTATCTCCTTCTTGTCTCCATATATATATACGAATATCCTGAGCCACTCTGATGTCCCCATCCCTGAAGAAGAGTCTTCCCAAGTACTTTTGACCTTCCCCTGCTGTTCTAGTGAGACTTTATTTTGGACTAGTTATTAATTTTTATTTTTATTTTTACTCTCTTCAAGTTTCATTGGTGCAGCCCTACTTTCTGTACTGTTCTTTTTGTTTTATTGAAGGGTTTGGAGGGATTTCCTTCATTAGGGTTGCTCCCTGTCCACATATTGTTTATTGATTAGCGCTGACCTATTCTTGCATTGTGTGTATCTACTCCCCCTGAGCAGTCAGGGATATTTAGGGAAGATGTAGTTAGCAAAACTAAAGTGGGGCATAGGGGCAGTGATAGCTATATAATAGGTGGATCTTGATATTCGAGGATTACCTGCTATAAATGGTGTACAATAGGGCATTTATGATTTTATTTTCCTTACAGCTAGGCACCAATACTTGAAGCCTGCTCAGCACTCTATTGAGGGAGCATTTCTCTGTTTCCCTTTTGGTACAGAGTAGTTCCTTCCAGAGGCGGATCAAGAATCTAATCTAGAGAGGGGCACAGGTAGATTTTTTTTTAAAGGAACAATACAGCCACAATAACCACTATATCCCTTTGTAGTGGTTATAGTTCCAGAAGAGCTATGGTGCCCGCCTAGAGTATATAGTCAAACTGTTTAAGGGCCCATAGTAGGGGATAGGGGTAGAAGTGTAGTGAAAGGTACAGTGTGTGTGTGTGTGAGGGGGCAGTGTGTGTAGGAATCAGTGTGTGATTGTGAGGGGTGCAGTGTGTGTGTGTGATTGTGAGGGGTACATTGCGTGTGATTGTGAGGGGTGCAGTGTGTGTTATTGGAACGGTTACAGTGTCTGTTAGGTGCAGTTTGTCTGATTATAAGGGGTGCAGTGTGTGCGATTGTGAGGAGTACCTATGATTGTCTATGATTGTGAGGGGTGCAGTATGTAATTGTGAGGAGTGCGATTGTGAGGAGTACCTATGAGTGTCTATGATTGTGAGGGGTGCAGTATGTAATTGTGAGGGGTACAGTGTGTGTTAAATACATGTTCAAATAAAGTTAAAAAAACAACAACACATGATAACTTGAAATATCTGCTTGCTAATGGCATTCATGGAGCAGTACAACATAATTGGGACTACTATGTGATACTCAAGGTACCAAATGTAGCAGGTTTATTGGAAAATCAAAACATAAACAGCAACGTTTCAACCTTCAATTAGATCTTTGTCAAGCTTATATATGGGGCTTACCAGTCTCAGGTCCAGTTCTGCACCTAATGTTACAGGGTGAGATGTGTGAGGACTCCCTCCTCCTTTGAAATAATAGTGATTACTGAAACTTGGTGGAATGAAACACTTGATTGGGCTATTAATTAAAATTGAAATTTTTTTAGGAAGGGTAGAAAAAATAGAAAAAGAGGCAGATTTGTCATTATATATATATTGGTCTTTATATTAAACTAATTTGATTTGAAGCCAAGTGTAACATATATTGCATGCGATGATACAGGTGACGATGTGGAAGCCTTATGGATAGAAATAGGCATAGGAGGAAACAGATAATATCCATTAATAGTAGGAATATGTTATGTTAAGACTGATGGGGAAGAGTAACTGCTCTCTCAAATTAATAAGGCTGCACCACTGGGTAATTTGTTATTCTTGGGAGATTTTAATCATCCAGGCATTGATTAGGCCAGAGGAACTAGTAGTACACAGTTAAGAGAAACAGGATTTTGTACCTGATAAGCAATACTTTAATGTCTCAGTTAGTAGGAGCGCCTCTAGAACAGATGCTTGTCTGGATCTTGTAATAACTAATAATGTTTTGGTTTTTTTTAATGTGTAATTGTTATTGATTTTAATCCTTGTCAGACTATAAAAAAACAACATATAAAACAGACAGCATTGCATCATGTACTGTTAAAAATAATAGGCTTGCATTTCATGATTATTATTATTATTACTACATTCGCTTATTGATTTGGGGGTATGAGTGTTAAAATCCGTAATACATAACGACAATACCAAAAGACCAACAATACAGAATACACTACATGGAAGCCAGGAGTTGCCCCTTCTAGTTTTTTTTTAATAGAATTATTTCTTACTTTCTTTTTGGAAATAAGGCTGATTCCATCTCTTTACTATTTATTTTCCATATTGCATAATTATTGGTAGATATTATTGCTTTCTTTGCTAATGAGAAGTTCCATTTTACTCCGATGCACAAACTGAGCTTTGACATCTTCTCATAGCGGGACCTTATTACTTTTCCAATGTCTTGCAATTATTAATTAAGAAGCAGTTAATATGTGGGTAATTGTAACTTATTTATTCAATTGTGACCACTTAGTATGTAGAACAAAAACCTCAGGTGAAAAAAGTAATGAAATTTCAATCTGCTTTTTAAGATTATTATCTATTTTTCTCTGGAAAACCTGAATCATTGAACAACTCCACCAAATGTGGAGATAATTTGCATTAGGGAAGCCACATCTCCAACATCGGGAATCTTGTGTTTTTGGTAAAATTTGCAACTAATAAAGTTGACCTATTTCCAAACATTAAAATTAGGGAGAGCTTAGGAAATAGTGACCATAACATGGTATCATATGAGATAGACATGTGCAATTTCAGGCAATTCGGACATTCGGGTACTTCCGAATGTCCGAATAGGTGAATTGACGAATTGCCAAAGTTCCGAAATTACTGAATTTCCGAAGTATCGAAGTGCAGAAGTTCCAAAGTGCTGAAGTGCAGAAGTTCCGAAGCACAGTATTGCCTAAGAACTAATATACTTACCCTGAGGAAGAATGAAGAATGTTACACAGTATACAATTTTAAATAAAAAGTATACAAACATAGCCAGGAATTAGCTGTAAGCATTTGCAACACTTACAACAATCAAGTAACACATATTCACATAAAATGTAAGTTACTTAGCCTGTCAATGTAATGAAAGGAATGAATAAGTAGATAACTTCCTAATTCCCATGGTATTAGGGAGCCATCTACTAAAAGGCTGAAAGACCTAAATTGGTCTTTCAGCCAAATTTACTAAATCTAAGATTACTTAGTATTAGTAAATTATGCCCCTACTTGCTATACCGCGAGTAGGGGCATGTTTAGTAAACAGTGGGCAGCCTGTGGCTGCTCACTTTAAAAGAAACAAACAAAAAAAAAAGTCCCCCCCCTCCCGAACCCCCACCCGTGCTGCGCGAGGGGGGCTTCTAACCTGAAAGGGGGACCTATTACCGTCTCCACCCCGCCGTTCAGGGGTGGGGGCCCTAAAGTAATATAAGGGGGGGGGACCTATTGTCCTCCCCCCGGCCCCCACTCATGAGAGGTGGGTGGGGGCCCTAAATTAGAATAAGGGGGGGCCCTATTTTCTTCCCCCTCGGCCCCCACCCCTGAGCGGCAGGTGGGGGCCCTAAATCAGAAAAGGGGGGCCTAATGTCCTCCTCCCTGGCCTCCACCCCTGAGTGGCGGGTGGGGGCCCTAAATTAGAATAAGGGGGACCTAATGTCCTCCCTCTGGCACCGACCCCTGAGCAGCGGGTGGGGGTCCTAAATACTAATAGGGGGACCGAATGTCCTCCCCCCTGGCCCCCACCCCTGAGCAGTGGGTGGGGGCCCTAAATACTAATAAGGGGGGACCTAATGTCCTCCACCCTGGCACCCACCCCTTAGCGGTGGGTGGGGGCCCTAAATACTAATAGGGGGGACCTAATGTCCTCGCCCCTGGTCCCCACCCCTGAGCGGCGGGTGGGGGCCCTAAATTAGAATAAGGGGGGACCTAATGTCCTCCCCCTGGCCCCTACCCCTGAGGGGCAGGTGGGGGCTCTAAATACTAATAAGGGGGGGACCTAATGTCCTCCCCTGGCCCCCACCCCTTAGCGGTGGGTGGGGCCCTAAATACTAATAAGGGGGGGACCTAATGTCCTCCCCCCTGGCCCCCACCCCTGAGCGGTGGGTGGGGGCCCTAAATATCAATAAGGGGGGCCTAATGTCCACCCCCCTGGCCCCCACCCCTGGTGGGTGGGGGCCCTAAATTAGAATAAGGGGGGGACCTAATGTCCTCCCCCTGGCCCCTACCCCTAAACGGTGGGTGGGGACACCAAATACTAATAAGGGGGGACCTAAGGTCCTCCCCCTGGCCCCCACACCTGAGCGGTGGCTGGGGCCCTAAATACCAATAAGGGGGGGACCTATTGTCCTCCCCCCTGGCCCCCACCCCTGAGCGGCGGATGGGGCCCTAAATAAAAATTTAACCCCCCCAGGTGTCTAGGGGTCCCCAAACCCCTAGTCACCCCCCTCCCAAAAAAACTAACCCCTGCCTACCCCCCTCACCCTACAAATAATGAGGGGGGGCCATTAACTAAGTACCTGTAAAAAAATAAAACTTTCCATTTGATGTTTTCTTTTTTCTAAAATCTTCTTTTTTCAGCCCCAAAAAAGGGCAAATAAAAATCCATAATAACCGACACACTTAAAAAAAAAAAAGCGCAAAAAAAATATAATCCTTCTTCACCCATGGAGGGATCCACGCAGACTGAGCTCTGCAGGGTGGGGGAAGGCTTATAAATGTACTAATTAAGTAAAAATTACTTAGTATTAGCATGTCTATTAAACAGTGAGCCGCCTGTGTAAAATTACACAGAGCACTCTGATTGGTGGGTTTAAGCCATCCAAACAGATGCTCTGACAGGTAAATGAAGAGACTGACAGGTAAGTCTCTACATTTACCTGTCACATCACTCTGATTGGTTAGCTTGAAATTGACCAATCAGAGTGCTCTGTGTCATTTTACACAGGCTGCTCATTGTTTAATAGACATGCCCCTACTCGCGGTATAGCTAGTAGGGGCAAAATTTACTAATACTTAGTAATTTTTACTTAGTAAATTTGGCTGAAAGACCAATTTAGGTCTTTCAGCCTTTTGGTAGATAACTCCCTAATACCGTGGGAATTAGGGCGTTATCTACTAAGCGGCTGCAAGAGAAGTCCTGAAGTGCCGAAGTCCGGAAATTCCGAAATGCCGAAGTTCAGAAATTCCGAAGTGTCGAAATGCAGAGGGGCCGAAGTTGCCGAAGTTGCCGAAGTTGCGAAGTGTTGATTTGCTGAAGTGCAGAAGTTCCGAAGTCCCGAATTTCGGAAAGCCGAACCGAACCGAAAATTTTCCCCATGCACATGCCCGTACAAACACTTAATTTTTAAAAGGCTTATGTCGGGTTGATCGCATCCCACAGCAAACATAAGTATGCCAATTGGGCTTGCAAAAGGGTAATTAGCTGTGTTTAACTTGAAAATGAAAAGCTCATAGCCAAAGAGAGCAAGACCAACCACAAAATGTTTTTAATAACAAAAAGGTTCAGAGTGAAAGTGTTGGTCCATTGGAATCTGAAATGGGTGACTTAATCAAAGAGGATTAGTATCACTCCAAGAGTGCGATTAATTCATGCATTATAGAACATAGCTACTTATTGTGATTTGTGTAGTGCATACATGCATTGCCTACTTGGTATAGGTGGCATGGCCAATTTGATTGTAAAGGATAGATTGAAAGTATATAGGAATGTGATAGATGTCAGCAGGTTTACAACATCTTTGAAGCTGTGACTCCAAAGCCTCTTTGCAAGGTGTGAAATGTTACATATGCATTTACTCTGAGTCTAGTTCAATGTAAACTAACTCCCTAATTTACCTTATGCCTGTATCTCCTCTTAGATAGTGGGCTCTTTTGACATGCTCCAAAAAGAAACATTAACACAATGCTTTCCTATGGACGCTGGCATCTTCTCACTGTGATTTTCACAGTGAGAAGCGTGGAAGCGCCTCTAGCGGCTGTCAATGAGACAGCCACTAGAGGCTGGATTAACCCTAATATAAACATAGCAGTTTCTCTGAAACTGCTATGTTTATAGAAAAAAGGGTTAACCCTAGCTGGACCTGGCACCCAGACCACTTCATTAAGCTGAAGTGGTCTGGGTGCCTATAGTGGTCCTTTAAGGCCTGGTAATACGTCTCTTTAGAACCTCTCATTGTGGGTTTTCGCCATTTCCAGTAAGTTGGGGTACAACGCCGTGACACGGGGAAATCACAACAGGGCAAGAGTACTGAGCAAAGCAAAACCTTATATTGAAAACAATTAAACGGAAGTTCCGCCATGGTACATAAAAACTCCTAATAATCCAGCAGCGTCTAATATGATCAATAATGTAGCACTTCTAATGCAGAAAATAGGCTATCATTTATCAGTTTACTCATTACATTGAACAATTTTGCTTGTAGTCCATTAGGTGGCAGTGTACACAAAATAAAGGAAAAAAAGTAGGAAATATATTGTAAATCTATAAAAATAGCTCATTAAGAGGAATAAAGGACATTTGTTATTTTTCTACTCATGTTCTTAAGAGCGAATATGTCCTAAGTTCATAGTGTATTCACATTAGCATCTATTTCCCCATCCGGGAGCTTCAGCTAATTTTCATCCAAGCAATTATGTGGAAATTCATAGGGAACAGATCATTTCAATGGTGCAGCATCTGCTAAAATATATAAAGTGCAAATGCAAATATATAGAATATATAGAAGATTGAGGTCTCTTTCAGCAGTCAGGCACTATATGGCATGGTCACGAGATGTCCATATTGAAAGTAAAATATATATATTTTTAAATCCACATAGGATAGCATTAGTTAAAAAAATAATAATCAGAAAATCACAACACTTTTCGACCTAGAAGGCTTTTTTTTTTTAAATGTATGTATTGGTCTAGTCTAGCATATAGGTCTTGAGCCAGTAGCCATAGCCGCCTCCATGTCACTCTAGTGTGCCCAAAATGTATGATGTATGTGTGTGTCAGACTCGAGTCATGATAACTTAGGGCTGTGTACATCAGAAATTTAAGTAGCGTTATCAAAATTGATGCACGACTGACGCGAGTCTGAACCTTGAGCCCCAGTGGAATCAATAATGACATGGCTGTGGCAAAGAGAGCTCCTATCAATTCAAAGTATATTAGTTATTATTTCTTGTTCTAAGAGATCTTAAGGGTAACCCCTCGTTTAAAATGTTCTCTTCACTTCACATAGCTGTGAAGATACATCAGTTGATTCAATGATTCAATTCAATACTTTTTACTCTCAACAATTAGCTTCTGAGCAGGCCCTTAAGGAGGGTGTATACTTTTGTACTGCAAAATTACATGATTTTACTATTTCATACTGGAAACTCATGAGTTTAAAAAAAGACAAAAAGGCTAGTGTTAAAAAAAAATTAAACGGGATACCAACCAATCCTGACACAGTGCCCTGTAAAAGACCAAGCACCAACCCCAGTGCATCCTCTTTCTTCAGCGGCTAATAGATTAACAAAGGCCAACAAAGTCTACATCCATAAACCGATTTTACTCCAAACTGTTGGAAAGATCCTGGTCCATAGATTTTGTTGAGCATGTTTTTTGTTCGCTACTCTCCTCTCGGCTTTGGGCCTCAGAGTTCCGTGATCACGGGCACCTCATTTTAATGGCTCTGCGATCTCAATGCTTGCAGACCATTTTTCTTCCTGATCCCTTCAGGGTTCCTCTTGTTTCAGGCACTCCCAGTGCCCCTTGTTTTTTTTCACCCTTGTCCATCGGCTGTGTGCTTGCTGCGGCCTGCCGTGGCCTGACACCGTGGCATTGTGAAGGCCGTATTAGATCCCATTGACACCTGCAATCTTGTCCATTTGCTGGTGGTGTTGCCAGCTCTCCTTCCCTGTCCCTCCCCTCTACACAGGTGTAAGGTATTGTTCTGTTGAGCAAGACTTCTCTGGCTGGTCCCTGGGCTGGTGCCCACTGAGGCCTGCTCCTTCCTGCCACCTGAGTAGTGACCCCTGACTGGCCCTGCCCTTTACTCTGGGTACTATAATCTGTGGTTCTGCTCTCTGTCTTGGTGGCCTATATTGTTGTGAATCTGAGCATGTTATGGTGTAGAGAGTGAACAACGTCCATGGTTGGAATCTCTTTGGGATCCATTCTGGTATTTTGGGCCTGCGGCTTCAACACTCTGAGTGCCTGGGAATTTATTTTTTTGTCTTTATGTTGATGTGACAACTTTCTTACAGTTTACTTTCACGAGTCTTTCTGTTTCTTTTCCACTGTGATCCAGATCATCCGGCTTATATATGGTTCCTGTTTTGTTATGTTTCATTCGTATGGTTGCTCTTTTTGGATGTTATGCTATCCTGCTTGACCTCATCAAAGAAAGAGGAAGTGGGAGGGTCCAGTTAAGGGTTATGTCTAACCTCATGCTGATTGGTTGTTTTCTTTTGACTATGTTTACTGTTTCTTTGCTTCTGGGACTGTCAGTAAAGAAGGTATAAGCAAATATTCAACTCCTGTCCAATTTAGTTTATTTCTTCACCAAGGCTAGCTAACCCTTTTTGAATACCTGTACCACATCTCCAGTCCTCTGGTACAATTTCTGAAAGATTAAAAACTGCTGTGGCACCTTGTCGTGAATCAGTCAATCACAATGTTTCTGCAATCTTTTTGCAGCAATCATTTGCATATCTATTGCCATAGGTTTCTACTTAACATATACTCCGGAAAAATAGTTATTTAAAATGTCTGCCTTTTCCTGGTCTTCATTAACTAAAACATCCATCTCTGTTCTGAATGTATGTACTTTTGGGGGGCTTCTTCAGTTTTGCCACCTCTAATCACCTTTTTGCATGCATTCCTTATATCTTACATAGAATACATTTGATTTGTCTGTTTTAAGTGCTTTAAATGCCCTTTTCCTTTTTTACATTCCCACTACAAAACATTGGTTTCAGTGTGTGTCTTTTATATTTATTACCCAATCGTACATTGGGTAATAAGCGTACATTTCAAATATTTGTTTGAAGATTACATTTATCATCAGTGTTTTTTTTTATACTAAATAGTCTATACCAGTCAATAAATTGTAAAGCTGGCCCTTTTAAACTATTTTAGTATACACCATGTACATTTGTTTTGTTTTGAGTTTATTTCAAATGATACCATATTGTGATATCTACTCTCTTAATAATAGAGTTCCTTACCACCACAACCTGTCTAGCCTCTCTTACATTCTTAGCCCCACTGTACTAGAGGTGCTGTTCCCTCCCCTGTTAGAAGGAAATGCTTCCAGCTCTAACGATCATGAGCCCCCCACCCTTACCTGGCACAGCAATCCCAGGCAGTCCGGCCATCCTGGGCCTTGTGACATCATGATAACATGGCAGCAATGGCAGTCTATGGAACTGCCAGCAGGGGGAATGCCTTGAGCTGTCAGGTAGTCCCCCTACGTCCTAAAAAGTTTGAAAAGTTATATATAAAAAAAAAGTATTTTATTAATATATTATAAATGAATTAAAGCATTCCATTAAATATTATACATACATACTACATATATCATTTTATCTATAAATAGTTGATGTGAAAGAAAGTCACGTTTTTTCCTGAACTAAATTATATATAAGTGTGTGTGCACTTAATAGGAAAGAGGTAAATTATGGTTGAACAGACACATAGCTCAACTTCTAGGGTTTGTTTACATGTGTTTTGATCAGAACCTGTACAATTGCCTTGGTCTTTAAGGGGTCAATTTATAACAAAATCCTCAGTGCTAGCCAGTTATCACTAGACATTAAAAAAAACAACAACAAAAAAACAGTTCCTGAGAGCTGCATGAGATCCACACAATAAACCTTTTGCTGTCTAGGTGTAATCTTATTAACCCAGTAATTGCTACAACAGGTGCTAATTAGCTACATTGGGCTGACAGACTCCAGCAATTCATTCTTCGCGTGTACACACCATTGCACCATGCAAACAAAACCCAGTGTTTATTATAACCCCCTCACTATCACAAATTATTATACGTTGTATTTTATGTTCTGAACTAAAGATGCACAAAGTAGCAAATACAATACAATATCAGTGATCTGAAGCTGTGACAGATCACTTCCTTGTCAGCAGTGGATGTGGGGGCCTATTGTATAGTATACTGTACATTACACTCTCACTGAGAATGCAGCTCCTTGGTATGTTGAATACAATGTCAGGGGAGGGGAAATATACAATTGATAGCCTGCCTGCTCAGACGGCCTCTGTTTACATCCCTTCCTGGAGAACTCTGGTTTTAGCCTGCTTTCTAAGAAAGTCCTCTGCTTGTAGCTGCCTGTTTCTAGCCCTGCCTTCTGCCTTATAGCCCATACCTACCTTTGCCCTCTGCTTAGCCTGCTCCAGTAACCAAACTCTGGCTATCTGCCTGGGTACATTGCTCTATTGACTTCTATAGCTGGCTCAGAATACTCTGATCATGGGGCTTTGGGCTCTTCTAACCTGGGCTTCCCTCCTGCTCCTGAGCCTGGCTGTGATCTGCTTCCTGCTCTATTGTGGATACATCCAGTACATGCATGTGAAATTTGACCACATTCCGGGACCACCCAGAGACAGGTGAGTGGAGAAGATGAGGGCATAGTACCAGATGGGGTTAATCTCTCTAATGATAGAACTGTCTGCTGTTGGCTGCTGTATATCACTGTCTGCGTAATGACAATACAATGCCTGGTAATGTAAAACAATTATATACAATCTGTGTGATATTTCATATTTAAAGAATTAAGGAGTCAGCAGGGGGAGAGTGTTGGGTCATTTCACCAGTGCCAGCAGGGCCGGTGCAAGACCAACTACTTGCACCCCCTGAAAAAAAGTATCAGTTTTGTGTATCCCTTTGTCCCTCCAGCCCCTATGTTTGTCTATTTGTCTGCCCCCTGTTCTTTGTGTATCTATTTGTCCCCCCCCCAGCACCTTTTTGGTCTCTATTTCTCCCCCCGGCCCCTCTGTGTGCCATTCCCCCCAGCTCCTCTGTGCCTCTCTCTCTCCCAGCCCCTTTTTGTGTCTCTCATCTCTTTGTCCCACAAGCCCTATTTGTGTCTTTGTCCACCTATGCATTCTGTGTGTCTCTTTTTACCCCACTCTCTCTGTGTGTCTCTTTGTCCCTCAACCCCTTTGTGTGTCTCTCTTTCCCCTTCCCCATCCCCTCTGTGTGTATCTTTACCCCATCCTTTGTTGGGCCTCTTTCTCTTCCTTCAGCCCCTTTGTGTCCCTCTACCACCCACAGCCACTTTGTGTGTCTTTCTTCTCCCGCAAGCCACTTTGTGGGTCTCTTTGTTACTTTCAGCCCTTTGTGTGTCTCTTTGTGTGTCTTTGTCCCCCCTCTCAGCCTCTCTGTGTCTCTGCCCCAGCCCTTCTATGCACCTCTCCCCCAGCTACCCATTCGTCTATTTCTTCCCAAACTGCCTGAGCTTGAGTGATTATAGCTCGCAGTTCGGGTGCTGTGTCGAACAATTCTCCATACGAATGACAGCCTGCCAAGTAGATTTTTCCAGTAAAGTAGTCAGGTACCCAAACATCAGCTGAAAGTAGATGAAGGGTGTAAATTTAGGAATGATTTTAATGGGTGCCACACTGGCTTTTATGCAAGTCTCAAATGCAAGGGGCACTCCCCGTGGACCTTTGTGGGGACAGGAACACAAAGCGTACCGCCAATAACAATACAGTGACAAACTGTGACACTCCCAACACAAAACAGATAATTCCCTCCTCTCTGTCCGGAGATAATGGAGTCAGATACTGTAATAACTTAATTATCTCCAGGCAGAAAAAAAACATTTTCCACAAAACTTGAAAAGTACAACAAAACACACAAAATCCCCATAAACGCCCCACCATATCCAAAAATCACCCAGATAAGTTCAGGGGTTTTGGAATTTTATGGAAGTCCAATTTTAACTGACTGCACACGTGGCTCCTGCCCAGAAACAGTTCCATGAGTTTAGGCTGTGTGGCCAGTCGATTTCAACAAGTCTTAAAAACTAACAAATGCACAAACTGCACCCCCTGGCTCATAGTAGCGATTATTGCCCTGGTTCGTGGGAACCTGAACAGAGCTCTCCTGGCTGTTTCGGGAAAAGTAAGCAGGTGTTTGTACAGTTTGACCGGTGTTCGGGAAGTCAAGTGTCCGATTTTAGTTCCAGACACTCTACGACCAAGTCCCGCTGCCTCCTTTCGTGCCCAACAAGATGGCTGCCATTTTCTCCTGCACGTGGCGTTCCACACAGGGAGAGCACTTAATCGACTGTTCTCTTTGAAGATAATGAGCTAGGGAGGTGGTCGGTGTTCGGTAGTTATAGCGACCGAATGGAAAAAAGTAAAATAAACAAAATAACTTTGTAATTTCTTCAGAGTATCCTTAACGGTGTCAGTGTCAGTGTGTATATATATGTCTGTGTATCTGCATGTTTGTCAGTATATGTATCTGTGTGTCTCTGTGTATCTGCATGTGTCTCTGTGTATTTGCATGTGTGTGTCAGGGTGTGCATCCTTAATTGTGTCAGTGTATGTATCTATGTGTCTTTGTATCTGCATGTGTGTCAGTGTGTGTATCTATGTCAATGTGTGTATCTGTGTGTCAGGATAAGTATCTGTGCGTGAGGATGTGTGTCAGTGTCTGTATCTGTATGTATGTCAAGGTATGTATCCTTAAGTGTATCAGTATATGTATATATGTGTCTGTATCTGCATGTTTGTCAGGATAGGTATCTATGTGTCAATGTGTGTGTCTGTGTATCTGCATGTGTGTCTGTGTATCTGCATGTGTGTCAGATACATACACTGACACACTTAAGGATACATACCCTGACACACACGAACCCTGACACACATGCAGACACAAAGAAACATAGGGTATGTATCCTTAAGTGTGTCAGTGTATGTAACTATGTGTCTTTGTATCTGCATATGTGTCAGGGTGTGTATCTGTGTGTCAGGGTATGTGTCCTTAAGTATGTCAGAGTATGTATATATGTGTCTGTGTATCTGCATGTGTGTCAGTGTATGCACCGCCGTGCATCTGCATATGTGTCTGTGTATCTGCATGTGTGTCAGAGTGTGTATCTGTTTGTCAGTGTGTCAGGGTGTGTATCTGTATGTGTGTCAGGGTATGTATCTTTATGTTTCTCTGTGCATCTGCATGTCTGTCTGTGTATCTGCATGGGTGTCAGAGTGTGTATCTGTTTGTCAGTGTGTCTGTGTGTCAGGGTATGTGTCTGCATGTGTGTCAGTGTATGCATCTATGTGTCTTTGTATCTGCATGTGTGTCAATGTGTTTATCTGCATGTCAGGGTGTGTATCTTTAGGTGTGTCAGTGTGTATCTATGTGTGTGTATTTGCTTGTGTGTCTGTGTATCTACATGGGTGTCAGTGTGTCTGTGTGTCAGATTTTGTGTCTGTATGTGTGTCAGTGTATGTATATATGTGTCTGTGTATCTGCATGTGCATCAAGGTATGTATCTGTGTGTCTGTGTTTCAGGGTGTGTATCTGTATGTGTGTCACGGTATGTATCTGTGTATCTGAAACACAGATACATACCCTGACACACATACAGATATATACACTGACACACATGCAGATGCACAGACACATAGATACATACACTGACAAACACTGACAAACTTAAAGATACAGACACTGAACGCACAAATTCACACCCTGACACACATGCAGATACACACACACACACGGATACACATACATATACATAGACACATGGATACAATCACTGACATACAGATAATGAGTATCTGCATGTGTGTCAGTGATTGTATATGTGTGTATCTGCATGTGTGTCAGTGATTGTGTGTTTATGTATCTGCATATGTGTGAGTGATTGTATATTTGTGTCATTCAGTGTGTCTGTGCAACTGTATGTGTGTCAGTGTTTGTATCTGTGTGTCCGCATCTGTATGAGTGTCAGTGTTTGTATCTGTGTTTGTGGGGAGCCTGGGGCAGAGGGAAGAGCAGGGAGAAACTGGGGCAGAGGAGAAGCAGAGGGAAATGCAAGGATAGCCTGGGGCAGAGGGGAGAGCAGGGAGAGCCTCGGGCAGGGAGAGTCTGGAACAGAGGAAAGAGCAGGAAGAGCCTGTTGCAGAGGAGAAGCAGGGAGAGCCTGGGGCAAAGGGAATATCTGGGGTAGATGGTAGAGCAGTTAGAGCCTGGGGCAGATCGGAGAGCCTGGGGCAGAGGGGAGAGCCTGCGGTAGAAGAGCAGGGAGTGAAGAGTAGGGAGAGCCTGGGGCAGAGAAAAACGTATATATTTAAAATAACAGCAACTATGTTCATTACAAACATTTTGCTAATATGAGGGGTACAATTTATGGAGATTGACTGCCAAGGGGTACTCAAGTAAAAAAAGGTTGGAAACCACTGCCCTAAAACAAATTGGGTGATTCCACTGGGCTACAGTTGTAATTATTTAACCCCCATTGAAAATCAGGTTTATTGTCAAAATGTACAGACTTTTGAACCACTAGCCAGTTCAGGTATTTCAAGTATTCCAGCTCAAGCAAATCTGGTGCAACTAATGAAGCCCTTGATTAGTTGCATAAGGTGTGTTTGATACATTACCTGTTGCATAGTTGTGCTGTTGTGAGGGATTCTATTCAGGGGGTTGAATAATTTTGAGACTGGAGAAGTCATAAGTAACATTTTCAGTTGAATTTGGTTAAACCACTTGAAGCATTCGTTGTGTTGAGCTATTTCAATTGCTTTTGTTTGATTTGTTCATTGCAAGCAGCTGAAAGTCTCTACATTTTTACGATAAATCTTATTTTTAATGGGGGTTGAATATTTTGAATTACAACTGTATGTCCGAACAATAGGCCAATAAAATCACGTGATTTTTTGGGGGCCAGCTGATTGCTGTTAACGGTGCTTACTTTTCTATGATAAAAGGGGTCTCTTTCAAACAGATGATGGTGGCCGTGGCTCCACAATACCATCATTCCTCACAGTCCACTTTTAGAAAGAAGATTGTACTCATTCTATCAGTCCTGTAACCGTTGAAGTTACCCAGCAAAATTATTCATATGGAGGAATGACTCACTCTGAGTGGCGTCTAAGTTGGGAGATAGAATGCAGCTGATTTGTGGAAGCTGATGGCCAAGGACCCCACCCACTTGCATGCGTGCTTTTCCCTCACCAAAGTCCATCTGAAATGACTGCTGGCCATCTCCTCTGAGAGGATAGTAGAGGAGGAACTCTCAGATTTGGGTGTGGTAACCTGGTGACTGGTAGGACTCATGTCTTATACAACCAACTTACTGTCTCTGGAAAAATGCTGCCATCTCTGGAGCAACAGAACAAATCACATCCCAGCACCAAACTGATCAAAGAAATTGAGTAAACTTGCTCACAACTTTAGAAGTGTCAATTCCTTCACACAGAATGTCTCCTATGCATTCCCTCCCTCTTCACAAAGCCCCGGTCCCAGACAGCTCTTCAAATAGATAATACTACATATTTGTGGATAGTTTAGCCCTACATTTGACCTTGCTATATATCCAGTTTTACACCAAAGGACAAATCCCAAAGGAAATGCTCACAGCAACCATTTTACCCTTCCCACACTTTGCAAATCTCCAAATGGATGCGCTAAATTTGCCCCATGCCATTATTAAATGTGGATTTGAAACTCTACGCAAAAATACTGCCCAGTTGCATAAACACACCTCTTCCCTCTCTGACTTCCCAAGCATGTATTGTAAAATACAGATAGGTTTCTGAAACACCCGTAGAGCACTCAGTTTGTTAGACAACGCCAAAACGACATTCTCATAGCCCTAGATGCCGAGAATGCATTTGAAAGGATCAATTGAATATATACAGTTGCAAGAAAAAGTATGTGAACCCTTTGGAATGATATGGATTTCTGCACAAATTGGTCATAAAATGTGATCTGATCATCATCTAAGTCACAACAATAGTCAATCACAGTCTGCTTAAACTAATAACACACAAAGAATGAAATGTTGCCATGTTTTTATTGAACACACCATGTAAACATTCACAGTACAGGTGGACTCCAGTGACAACCTGTGAAGCTCTGGTGAACTCCAGTGCTAGAAAATAATGGTGGCCACACAAAATATTGACACTTTAGGCCCAATTTGGACATTTCCACTCAGGGGTGCACTCACTTTTAGAAAATAATGGCTGTGGGTGGAGTTATTTTGAGGGGACACTGTTTTTTACACTGTTATACAGGCTGTACACTTACTACTTTGCAGTGTGTCATTTCTTCAGTGTTGTCACATGAAAATATATAATAAAATATTTACAAAAATGCGAGGCATGTACTCACTTTTTGTGAGATACTGTAGCCTGTATACTCAAACATTTTTGCTAACCCCTTACTTTGCAATCCTGGGGTTATATTCAATTCCTTCAGTCATAGTTTTGAACAATGGATTTCTGCTCGTCAGCCGGTGGGCGAGACTAATCCCGCCCGCCGGCCGCGGAGACCTAATGCGCATGTGCGGCAATGCCGCTGCTGCACATTAGAGCTCTCCATAGGAAAGCATTGAAAATGCTTTTCAATGCTTTCCTATGGGGAATTGAGCGACGCTGGAGGTCCTCACACAGCATGAGGATGTCTAGCGACGCTCTAGCACAGGTTTTCTGTGCTATAATCCAGGAAGTGCCCTCTAGTGGCTGTCTAGCAGACAGCCACTAGAGGTGGAGTTAAGCCTGCAAGTTAATTAGTGCAGTTTATAAAAAACTGCAATAATTACACTTGCAGGGTTAAGAGTAGTGGGAGTTGGCACCCAGACCATTCCAATGGGCAGAAGTGGTCTGGGTGCCTACAGTGTCCCTTTAATGTTTATTCTGGCATTGGACCCCCTTCTTCTAAAAATATAAAAATTCCCCCATATACCAGGCATTCATACCCATATAGAACGTAAAAAATATATCCCTTTTTGTGTACAGAAAATAGTAATCCATACTCTTCCTGTAACCACACTTTACAGTCCGGGTTCGCTCAACTCTAATTATAAATTACAATGTGCTACCTCCCAATTTGCCAAGACGTAGTCTCGGTGGAATGCATTTACCCACACTACTCCATATCCCACAACACACAATCCTATGGGCCTTTCACATCCTCTGATTTAACACATCTCTCCACTCCGCCCTCATTAGACATTGAAAACACGTCTTTAAGATGAGGTTGGGTTGGCTTCTCAGAGTATTTTTCTCAATTTCGTTATGACAAAGGCAAAAAGGTACCCACAGTTACCTTTAACATGAGTTTGGCAACTCCATCACATCTCCTACTTAACCCCTTAAGACCGGAGGGCGTACTATTACGCTGTATTCTAAGTAGCTCTAAACGCCGCAGGGCGTAATAGTACGCCCTCCGTTTTTTTTTTACATACCCGGTCGCCGGCGATCCCACACCGGCGATCGCGGTTGGGGGGACTCCTAGGGAGTCCCCCGTGGTAGATCCTTCCTCCTGCAGCCCCTCCGGCCATGTGAGAGTGAGGTCCTTGCGAGGACCTAACAATCACGTGACCGGGTTAGCTGCCTGCTGCATTAAAATTAATGTTAATTAGTGTAAAAAAAAATATATATACTTAGATCATATTTATTATATATATATATATATATATATATATATATATATATATATATATATGTATATATGTGTGTGTATATATACACTGTCTAGGTGTATTTTATATATATATATATATATAATTATATATATATATATATATATATATATATATATATATTAATATAAAATTACTCGTAGACTGATACTGATTAAATATATATTTAATTATTGTTATATATATATATATATTTATATATAATATAAAAAAATGTAAAACATTAAAAATTTTTAAAAATAATTAAAAATAAATAATTAAAAAATATATAGATGTGTGTTATTTTGTTCTAACTGTATTGTGATATTATATATATATATATATATATATATATATATATATATATATTTATATCAAAATACACGTAGAACGAAATAATATATATATATCTATATACATAAATATATATGTATATATCACTATATATATACCTATATATAAATAAAAATATTAAAAAAATTATATATATGTGTATATATACAAATATATTAATTCTACATATATATTTATGTAATGTTTTTACATAATTAGGTATCTTAATTAATTACAATTAGCGGGACCAGCCTGACAACCCATGCCGAAAGTAAAGGGAATTTAATTTGCCAGCACTAAATATTTAACCCTATAACTTTCCAAGACACCATAAAACCTGTACATGGGGGGTACTGTTCTACTCGGGAGACTTCGCTGAACACAAATATTAGTGTTTCAAAACAGTAAAATGTATTACAACGATGATATCGCCAGTAACGTGACTTTTTTGCATTTTTCATGCACAAACAGCACTTACACGGACAATATTAGTGCTGTGATACTTTTTACTGTTTTGAAACACAAATATTTGTGTTCAGCGAAGTCTCCCAAGTACAACAGTACCCCTCATGTACAGGTTTTATGGTGTTTTCAAAAGTTACAGCATCAAATATAAGGCATGTGTTTCATTTTTTTCACATTAAAATTCGCCAGATTGGTTATGTTGCCTTTGAGACCCTATGGTAGCCCAAGAATGAGAATTACCCCTATGATGGCATACCATTTGCAATAGTAGACAACCCAAGGTATTGCAAACGGGGTATGTCCAGTCTTTTTTAGTAGCCACTTAGTCACAAACACTGGCCAAAATTGGCCTTTTTTGCATTTTTCACACACAAACAAATACTAACGCTAACTTTGGCCAGTGTTTGTGACCAAATGGCTACTAAAAGAGACTGGACATACCCCATTTGCAATACCTTGGGTTGTCTACTATTGCAAATGGTATGCCATTATGGGTGTAAATTTTATTCCTGGACTACTATACAGTCCCAAAGGCAACGTAACCAATCTGGCGAATTTCAATTTCAAATGTAACGTGCTATATTTGACCCTGTAACTTCCCAAAACGCCATAAAACCTGTACATAGGGGGTGCTGTTTTACACGTTAGACTTTGCTGAATACAAATATGTGTATTTTATTGCAGTAAAAGCAAACAGTATTATGACATTGACAGTTAAAATGTCATGTAGAACTAAAAAAATAAAAAAAACTTATTTTCTCATATTAAATTATGTTTCATAGCTAAATATTTGATATTAAATGAAAGCCCTGTTTCCCCTGAATAAAATGATATATATAATAAGGGTGGGTGCATTTAATATGAAAGAGGTGAATTACGGTTGGACAGACATGTAGCGCAAATGCCAGGTCTTGTTTACGTTTTGTTTTGTTCACAATGTCTACATTTGGCTCAGTCCTTAAGGGGGTTAAGATTGGCTATGGTGGACACAACTAACACTTTGATCCCAGAACCTAGTTTCAATAAACACTAGCACTAGCACAGCCAAGAAAGAGGTAGGCAGTAGACAAGAACTACCAGTTAGTCATCTTTACGTTCTACTGGGGCTAACTCTAATCTCCAGTTTAGAGGGCTAGTGAGTGTATTTCTTCTCTTTTTTCACTAAATTGCACACACAAACCTTGTTCTCCCACTTTTTATTACACTAATTAGCAAAAACTTAATTAGATATTATTTATATAATGGAATTTAAGAAAATACCTTTATTTTTAGGTTTTATGTATTAAACAGTTGTCCATAAGCCAGGGGTGTCCATTTACTATGTTTTGATTATGTTTGTTTTTATTTTACAGTTTTCTCTTTGGTCATACACCAACAATAATGAAAATTACGAAGAAGAATTGTCTTGTGTACGACCAGTTTTTAGAATGGTAAGATATCACTGTATGGGAATGATGATACAGGGCCATAATTGTGTACAGGATGATTTATTTACAAAGTGATTTAGTACTATGGCATTAATCACAAATAACAACAAGAAGGGCCCTTTAATTTTAATGGTGGTGAAGTGTGACAAAGGGACAGCCTATTCCCAGATATTTTGGGTCACGTATTTGCAGATAACCATATAACTAAGTTGAAACTAACCTAGAACAAGCCAAAAGTATTTTAATTGCACAAATTGATTTATGGGGAGGTGCAACATTATCGCTATGTAATAATGATACACTCATATACACTGCATATTTCTGTAGAGCTCTGTGATATATACTCATACAGACCATGCATAACTAAAAAGCTCCTATAAAGCTCCTTAAACATTGTTTTGCTCAAACAACTTTTAGAGGAACTGCATTGTGATACACTCATAAAATCTGTGCATTGTGTGTTTTGTGCATTGTAGCTTACTAATGAACACACTGCATGTTACTGTGAGTTTTATTGTGATGGAACTCATAAACATTGCACTAGACTTTGAGATGTGTTTAATTCCGAACTGCAGTTCTGTCCATGATCATCTAAATTTATATTTACAAACTGTAATATTGACTAATCACGAAACAAACAACTTGCCCGAATGGATGAGCATGTTCATCTTGATTTGTAATTCAGAGTTCTGTTCTTAGCATCAGGTCAAAGGGGGATGGAATGGAGAAGAATTTGTTTAAAATTTATGGTGGTGGCAATTAAGCAGGTTAGTGTGCTAAGATAGACAAGAGAGCTGCCCAATTATGTGGGCTGTATCTCCTATCCAATCAAGAGGTGGAAAAATAGATCTTCTCTAAAGGTTCACTTTATTCATAGATCAAATTACACTAACCAATGGAGGGAGAAAAAGGAGTGAGAGTCTATATTTACTTTCTATCAGACACTTTGACGGCAGCTCTGAATGTCTCTGCTCCTGATAGCTCCAGCTGCAGATGTCGAGAGAGGCCGATACTCTCCTCTCCCTGGTGAACCAACTGCCACTGGGAAGGTGGATTGACTGACACCACTCCTGGTAGCACCAGCTGCCTCTGAGGAGGGAGGTCGATACTCTCCTCTCCCTGAAACACCAACTGCCACTGGGGAGGGAGGCTGATTCTCTCTTATCCCTGACAAACTAACTGCAGCTGGGAAGGGGGACCTACTGTCATTGCTCCCAGTAACTCCCGCTGCCGCTGGGGAAGGAGGCCAATACTCTCCTTTCCCTGACAAACCAACTTCCGCTGGGGATGAGAGACTCATCTTCAATGCTCTCGGTAGCTCCAACTGCTGCTGGTCAGGGATACTGACTGTCTCTGCTCCTGATAGCCTCAGCTGCCATTGGTGAGGGAGGCCGATACTTTCCTCTCCTTGACGAACCAACATCCGTTGGAGAGTGAGACTGACAGTGACTTCTCTCAGTAGCTCCAACTGGTGGTGGGGAAGGGAACAACTGTCTCCACTCCCGGTAGCTCCATCTGTAGCTTCGGAGGGGAACTGACCATCTCCCTAACAAACCAGCTGCCGTTGGGGAGAGGGAATGACCGTCTCAGCTCTTGATAGCTCCAGCTGCCGTTGGGGAAGGAGGCCAATACTTTCCTTTCCCTGAACAACCAACTGCTGCCGGGGAGAGAGGCCAACACTCTCCTCTACATAAACAACCAATTGATGGTAAGGAGGTTGATACTCTCCTCTCCCTGACAAACCAATTGCTGCTGGGAAGGTGAATTGACCGTTGCCGCTCCCGGTAAATCCGGCTGTTGATAGGGAAGCCAATAGTCTCCTCTCCCTGAACAAACAACTGTCGCTGAGGAGGGAGTCTGATACGCATCTCTCCTTGACAAACCAACTGCTGCTGTGAGGGAGACTGGCTACCTCCACTTACTAGGTTGGGATGAGCCACTGGGGAGGGAGCCTGGCTACCTCTGCTTCCTTTGTTTGGATCAGTTGCTGGGGAGGAGAGATACCCAACAACGCCATATAGATCACATGTTCCCGATTCACTTTCTTTTGCAGATAATCAGTCATCTCAGCGATAGAGCAGTATGCTCTCCTCCAAAGGGTTGAGCCCATAGAAAGCCATTCTGCTAATCTTAACAAACTCTGAGTCAGCGTTGCTGGAAGCCATGCTTATCCAGCCCAACTTTGCAGAGACTTTCTTCCAGATCCATTGTTGGATTTGCTCTGAAGAAGAGGAATCCCCTGACACTCTCCTCTGGGACTTATTCCCAACAAGCACGTTGCATGGGTGCTTGCTTTATCCCTCTCCAGAAGATGTGCAGGAGTCCCAGTGGTGTTTGGATATTTCCCTAATGCTAGGAAGCCATCCCACCGCTGCCACCAAATGGGACGGAGCTCCTGTATTCTGACCTGGTACCTCCGCCCAGTTTGCTTCCTAGTCACTTGCCAGGTCCCTGGAGCATTTCAGCACCAGTCTCGATGCTTCACTGGGGTCTCTCTGGAGCTTTTCTACCTGTCCAGACTACAGTTTTCGTTCCAGGCTGCAGTTTCTTTTGCAGCCCTTCTTCCAGGCAGGTATCGTCCCCTCTGCCTATGTCTCTGCAGCCCTTCTTTGAGGCAGGTATGCAACTCTACCTTCAATGTGATAGCTTCTGTCTTTATAAACACACTTGCAGGTCTCAGGCCTACCACTAACATACTCATCATAATTTTTTTCTCGGGACTAGCCCATAGGATCATTATATAAAACTTATGGTGACAACTCAATAAAAATACAAGCAATCAAATCATATTTGACAACACACAAGGATTTTTTACAACATAACTATATACTTATAAGAGGTGGGGAAGACAATAATTAACACAAAATATCTATCCTGATTGCAGAATTATCTATATCCAACTCTACCTGCATATGCAAATTAACAAGCCTTGCTATTCAGGTAGTGCATACAGTTGTTACTACCAACAGAGGGCACTGTAAAGACTCCACAGCCAAACCCACCTTTTTGGTAGCAAGTATTGGCAGGACAGGAGAGCACACAAAACCATTAACAATACACAAACACATTATACCCACCCTGCACCTATAATGGGCACAGGGTGACTTAAACATTGGAGTATTCCAGCATTCTTCATAAGGTGAAACTCTTGGTGATGGTGACTACTGCCACAGTAATTATGCTTAAATAATTTGATATTGTTATGGTTTAGATAAAGTAATGTAAGTGGTCAAAAACTTTTATACAATGGACATACTTACGGAATAGTAAATATATGGGTAATATGTACTGGATATATATTAAGTTATACTACATTTAGAAAACATATTTTGCAGAAACTGTTGCTTAGGAAACGTATGATTGACTGTAACACACATGCTTTCTCTTGTAGGATAAAACTTTATGGTCCAGTAATTCGGATTAATGCATTGCACCGTGTTGTCATCCTGACTTCAAGCCCAGAAGCAGTAAAGGTTAAAGTTCACACTGATTTGTTTTGTTTTTGCCTGTCAGACATTTTTGCTTGACCCTAACTACCATGTGGGTGGTTGCCTAGCTCAAACTACGAGCGTTGGAATCTTAGTTTAACTGTGAAATGTTACTATTTTTGAAATTATACCGATGGCCAACACATTGAAAATCACCCCAAACTTCTCCTAAAGGAACACTCCAAGTACCAAAACCTTTACAGCCTGCTGTAGTTGTTGTGGTATCAGGAATGTTCCCAGTATAAGTATTCAAACAGTTTAAGAATAGCTTGACAACTTACCTGGTCACGTCTGTAGCTTGAAAGCTCCATACTCTGAGCTAGCCTGGTAGTGATGTTCTCGGCCAGTTAGCCAGACCTGCATTGCAGGACTTAGCTTAGTGGAGCTAAAAGAAGTTCCTGACAGGAGCTTCCAGGCTTTAGTGGAGGAGGTGACCAATGCCCAGTTAAACCCAGGTAAGTTGTTGTGGTTTGACTACTTACACTGCAAGGACAGTAGGCAGAGGGGATGATGGTGATTAGAGTGTTCCTTTAAACTTGTTTATGTGTACATCATAATCCAGTACA
Organism: Pelobates cultripes; assembly: GCA_933207985.1. Classification (NCBI taxonomy): domain Eukaryota; kingdom Metazoa; phylum Chordata; class Amphibia; order Anura; family Pelobatidae; genus Pelobates; species Pelobates cultripes. The sequence continues at coordinate 47,840,362 of OW240924.1, read as the reverse complement.
GTCCAGGCACAACCAGGGCACATACTGCATGAGTGGAGGAGTAAAAAATCATGGTTTCTTTATTTAATGCTGACTGGATGGACCATTATTGACACAGAGCCAAGATGGAGTATCTCAGTTACAGGAAAGAAAGAACTACAGTCACGTTGATTTCTACAAATAATTTTTCATATTAGCATAATATTTTGATAATCATGTTTTTTGTTTTTGTTTTTTTTAATGCCAAACTGGTTTCAGTCTTGAAGAGAACAATAAGTACAAGTACTGTAAGTGAGATACCAGGAACGGTATTTGACAGGTCAGTTCACATATTGCAAGACTGAAGATTTAATTAATGGAATTGGCCAGTTCTAATGAATAAATAAATGAGTTGAGCTATAACCAAACATTTAATGCAGGTTAAGTCTTTTCCAGAACAAGTAAATTCAAAGAAAAATCGACAATGCGTCTGCTGTGTGCGGAATGAAATCTACACTAATAGACTAGGTGTAGCTAGGGCTGCATAAACAAAAATGATCTAACTCCTAAATGGCAGATAATTTAGCAGTGAGACAGAAGGGGCTGAAGTTGTTTTGGAGGTACATCATTTCATAATAATTAAGCTTGAAAAAAAGACACATGCCCAGGCCCGGACTGGCCATCGGGCACACCGGGCAAATGCCCGGTGGGCCGCGGTGGCCGTGGGGCCGAGGCCGGCAGGGAGATCACAGGATCTCTCCTGCCGGTCTTTGCAGGGCCGGCGCTATCTGAACGCCGGCCCTGCAGTAGTCCATGGAGGGCCGGTGGGGAGATCAGAGATCTCCCCACCGGCCCACATGCAGGATAGTGCGGCCGCCGGGGGAGAGAGGGAGGGAGCCAGCCTGCCAGCAGAGGAACCCAGCGGAGCTTTAACTTACAACGCTCCGGGTCTCGCGAGAGTGAACTCTAGCCCTCACCACTAAGACCACCAGGGATGGATGGCAGCCCCAGCAGCAGGATCCCCCTCCCAGGCTAAAGGTAAGCAGGGAGGGGGGAAATAATCACCTAACATCAGCCTCACAGACACCCCTAACACTCACAGCACCCTCATTCACACACACACACACTGCACCCCTGACACTCACACACACACACACACACTGCACCAATGACACTCACACACACACACACACACACCCAATGACACACTCACACACACACACACACTGCACCAATGACACTCACACACACACACACACTGCACCCCTGACACTCACAGCACACACACACACACTGCACCCTGACACTGACAGCACCCTAACTAGCACACACATACACACCAAGTAACTCCCTGACACCTCACACACACACACACACCGCAACTCCCTGACACCCACACACACACACACACACACACTGCAACCCAACACACCTGCAACCCCTGTCCCATCCACACAATAATACACCCTAATCCCTGAGACCCACAGCATCAATAACACCGCAACTAGACACCCGTACAGGACCCACACACACAACACCAAAACTCCTGACATGCAATGGGTAATCCCACTCCACACACTGCAACCCCCATCACCACCACACCATCAACCCCACCAACACAATAACACCGCACACCTAAGCATCTCTAGAACCTCTACACACACAGACACACTGCACCCCTGGGATCACGCATAATGCCACCACACACTCCGTAACCCCTCTGAGACACCTACACCACACACACACACTGCACCCCTGACACCTCACACACACACACACACACACACTGCAACCCCTGACACCTCATACCACACACACACTGCACCCCTGACACACCTCACACACACACACACACCCGCACAGAAAGGGACACCTCACACAGCACACACACACACACTGCACCCCTGACACCTCACAGCAGGTCACACACACACACACTGCACCCCTGACACTACAGCACACACACACACATTGCACCCCCACACTCTACACACACACACACACTGCAATCAGCTGACACTCACAGCACACACACACACACACTGCACCCCTGAGACTCACAGCACACACACACTGCACCGCTGACACTCACAGCACACACACACACACACTGCACCCCTGACATGAACAGCACCCTCAATCACACACACTGCACCCCTGACACAGCACACACACACACACACACACTCACATCACCCTCACTCACACACACACACTGCACACCTAACACTTATAGCACCCTCACACACACACACAGACACTGCACCCCTAACACTTACAGCACCCACACACTGCACCCCTGACATGCACAGCACACACCCTATCTGGCCCCGCCCCCTTTGTAGTGGGCCGCAGTATAAAAAAATGCCCGGGCCGAATTATCTTCCCAGTCCGGCCCTGGTCTTAGTGGTGAGTGAACTCTAGCCTGTAAGGCTAGAGTTCACTCTCGCGAGACCCGGAGCGTTGCCATGGCAACGCTCCGAATCTCGCGAGAGGAACCCGGCGGAGCTGTTAGTTAAAGCTCCGCTGGGTTCCTCTGCTGGCAGGCTGGCTCCCTCCCTCTCTCCCCCGGCGGCCGCACTATCCTGCATGTGGGCCGGTGGGGAGATCTCTGATCTCCCCACCGGCCCTCCATGGACTACTGCAGGGCCGGCGTTCAGATAGCGCCGGCCCTGCAAAGACCGTCAGGAGAGATCCTGTGATCTCCCTGCCGGCCTCGGCCCCACGGCCACCGCGGCCCACCGGGCATTTGCCCGGTGTGCCCGATGGCCAGTCCGGGCCTGCACACACTGACACAAAAACTAACACTAACACACACACTCTAACACACACACTCTACCACACACACACTAACACACACTAACACTAACACACACACTCTAACACACACACACACACACTCTAACACTTACACACACACACACTCTAACACACACTCTAACACTAACACACACACACTAACACACACACTCTAACACTAACACACACTAACACTCACACACACACACACACTCTAACACTAACACACACACACACTCTCTAACACACACTCTCTAACACTCTAACACACACACACACTAACACACACACACTCTAACACACACACACACACACACACACTAACACACATGTTTTAAAACAAATTTAATCCCCCAGCCTCCATACCTTTGGGAGAGCTGAGTGGATTCCCTGGGGTCCAGTGGTATTGCTGGGCGGCCGGTCACCGGGCAGGCTAGCTGGCTGGCGGGCGCGTGAGAGAGCACTCTCCCCTGAGCGCTTCCTGTTCAGCTCTCTCGCGCACCGCGTACTGATGCCGGAGCCAGAATGACGTCATCTTCCAGCTCCGGTATCAGTGTGGTGCGCGAGGGAGCTGGGCAGAGAGCGCTCAGGGGAGAGTGCTCCCTCGCGCGCCTGCCAGCCCGCCTGCTGGCCGGGTGAGACCTGGGCCCCCGAGGCAGTGGCGGATCCAGGGGGGGCAACGGGGCAATTGCCCCCCCTCCGAGAATACAGACGGTCTCCCTCTCCCCTGCCAGCACATGCAGGTGCCAGCCCTGCAATGTGCCTGTGGACCGGAGGGGAGATCAGAGATCTCCCTCCCCTGTCCGCAAGCACTGTGCTGGCAGCCGGCGGGGGAGGGAGGGAGAGGGAGGAGAGAGGACCCGGGAACTCAGGCTGCAGCTCCTCCGTGTCCTCCTCTCGCGAGATTTGGAGCGTTGCCGCAGTTACCACGGCAATGTTCCAAATCTCCCGAGAGTGTGGACTAGAGTTCACTCTCCCCACTGGGATCACCAATGAATCCCCCACCGGACCACCAGGGACTAAGAAGTGTCCCCCCCAGTAAAGGTAAGAAGGGAGGGGGGACATAGAATATTTATATTAAATAAAAATATATATATTGTAAAAAAAGCCCCCCCCACCCTTATCACACACACACTGCCCCCATACACACACACTGCCCCCATACACACACACTGCCCCCCAATACACACACACTGGCCCCCATACACACATACTTTTGGTGACTTTAGTGTCCCTTTAAGGAACATTTACATTCAACGAGCTACAGGTAGGTATTCCTATATGTAATCAAATCAATTGTCATCTCTAGGTATTTTAGTTTCATTAGACACTCCTGCAGGCAGCAGGTCCCTTGTGATAAGCCAGAGCAGATTTTGAGTCTTAAAGGAACAGGCCACTAATCTTGAAGATAACATCAGGGACAGCTTGTGACAATAGTGTGATGCAGCAGTGTAAAACCAGACTCTGACTTTCCCACCATCTTCAGTCAGTTGCAGTGCTGTACGTGAACAAAAGGTGATGATTTAATTACGCTATGGTAAATTGACTGTGAAGTGCTTTGAGAGGATACAGCCTCCCCTAACAGATAAGCAGGGAATGGGCATTTGTTAAAAATAAGAGCATAGTTTAAAACAAGGAGGCAAGTGGACAAGCATGTAGAGTGTTGCAGAGAGATGCATTACAATATACATTCTAATGGAACTACAAAGAAGATAAAATACCCTAAATATTATAGGGGTCTATTCACTAAACAGAAATTTCTGTCAGAAAACAACAAACTGCAATTATAGCGCGTTAAAAAATGCATTAAGTCAGGGGTTTATTTATTAAACTGTTGAATCTGATGAACATTTTATTGAGTTGTAAAATGTATGTCAAAACAGGCAAGTTTAAAAAAAATTCTCAGTTCTAAAATGTTTTGTCAACTTGCCACAACTTGCTATTTATCCAATAAACCCCAAATACTCTATCACAACTTTCCTAGAAAGACAAAATTATAATCATGATATAAAAGTAGTTTTGGTTGTTGGGATGGATATAAAAATGTATTAAAAAAAGTTCAGTCTCTTCGAAATTATTTTCTCTTACTGTTACTGATGTTTTACACAGATTAATATTTTTGTTATAATAAGGCAGCACATTCCAAAACTAAATTAATTTTTACGTTCTACAAGTTAAAGGACCACTATAGGCACCCAGACCACTTCAGCTTAATGAAGTGGTCTGGGTGCCAGGTCCATTCAGCATTAACCCTTTCTGCTGTAAACATAGCAGTTTCCGAGAAACTGCTATGTTTATAAATGGGTTAATCCAGCCTCTAGTGGCTGTCTCATTGACAGCCGCTAGAGGCGCTTCCGCGCTTCTCACTGTGATTTTCACAGTGAGAAAATGCCAGCATCCATAGGAAAGCATTGAGAATGCTTTCCTATGAGACTGGCAGAATGCGCGCGCGGCTATTGCCGCGCAAGCGACTTCAGCCGATGACGGCGAAAAGGAGGAGGAGAGTTCCCCGCGTCGAGGGAGCCTGGCGGGGGAAAACAGGTAAGATTTAACCCCTTCCTCACCCTAGAGCCTGGTGGTAGGGGGGCCCAGAGGGTGGGAGGGACCTAGAGACCCTATAGTGCCAGGAAAACGAGTATGTTTTCCTGGCACTATAGTGGTCCTTTAAAGAAAACACACTGATGTTAATTTACCATAATGTTACTGCTCTAACTGATGACCAAAGTCACAACTTTGCTATTCTGCATTACTTATTGCTATGGTATTGCTCAACTACCAAATGCTAACCAGTTATACCAATAAAAAAAAATGGTACTTTTCGAACTATAAAGAAATAAATGCCATGGGATATTTGTGCTTTGAATTTGAATGGAATTTTTATTTTAATGATAAGTTATTTGATGTCTCACATACCTGTCAAAGTATCTCTTTTAAAAATATGACACATTTGACTTTATAAGAGATTAAGGGGATACTCCATACTGTGTGCTCTGAGCTAACAATAGCCACTTTTCAGTCGCATTTGCCCCTGCTCATCGTGAAAAGACCAGAGAGTGCTCTTTAAAAAGACGTGTTTATTATTAATTTTATTATTTTATTATTTATAAAGCACCATCAGATTCTGTAGCGCTTTACAATGGTGCTCTGCCAGATGTATTCTTGCACTTTTGGTGATGAGAGTGTTCCTTTAAGAGTATTTTCTAACTAAAGGAAAGGACAAGTCATTATACTAATAAAGGCCACTTGAATTAGAGGATTTAGCTCCACTGTAACTCTTCAACTTTACTTCTTAGAGTTTTTGCTATTCTACCTATTGCCACTAGGGTGAATTCATGATTTGTTTCCATAACCCATATGGACACAAGGGTTCATAGAATTCTATGTATGTTTGGTTTGGGTGTTTTTTTAGCTGCTATAACACATATGGCCACAGGGGGCCTAAATCCGCATTGGATATGTAGTTACCTTATTACGGCTTATTACATTACAACAGAGGGAGACTGCTGATAAATGGACTGCAGCCCTTCATATACAAATTACAATTAACGTCTTATATTTTCCAAGTTTAGATAAGAAGTGTTGGAGGTGTGGACAGGAAATGGACACTTCCGAACATATTTGGTGGCTTTGCCCCAGGATTTAAGTATTTTGACAACAGGTTATTGACTACATAAAACAGGTGCTGCCCTTACCTTTCACTCTGTCTCCCTCTCAGATAGGCCAAATTCATTCTTAGAGACTTCCTTACAGAAACTCTTATGGTTTCTATTGAATGATGCAAATGCTTTAATATCTACCTTTTGGAAAAAGACACTTATACCAAGTATGGCACAACGGGTAGACAGAGTTGAGAATGCAAGAGCTATGGAAGAATTACATTGTGGAACAAATAATAAATAGCAAAAATATCTAAAAATATGGTAACCCTGGATTAATTATTGGAATTCTGGGAAAGGGAAATAGGTGGGATTACATATTATGAATTGGTGATCATCATTTTGATCACATATCAAACTGGAGCAATGTTAATATAGAAGGTTTGGTATTAACGATGAAGCACTAGGAAGGATCTTATATGCACCACAGCTGAGTTGATTTGTGATTTGTGATTTATGATCTAGGAGTTATGATTAATGATTGATGACATGATTACGAATGATACCAACGAAGCCATAATCTGTTAAGATATTAACCACAGCTTTGAATATTTTTTGTTAGCTGCTCGTTACAAATGAGACTATTATTATTGATAAGAACAACGATTGGGTGATATTTGTTATTGTCATGAATTAATTCTAAAACTTGTACTGTATTCTCAGAGGTTGTAAATGTATTTATTTTAAAAACAATAAAATATCTAAATGTAAAATTTTAAAAAATATATCATATAAGGAGGTGCAACATGTCTTTTAGCACGTAGGTTCTCTTTGCAATATACATTCACTCTTTCTAGCATTAATCCCAAATGGTAATGTCTCATCTGAGCAGGGCTTTCTTCACTTTGTGTGTCTGTCAACATTATTTGTGTCTGTCAATTACTTATCGTTGTATAATTGTAAAGAGATGCAGAAAATGTTAGCATTATATAAATGCTAATAATAATAATAATAATTTTGCAGAGCCATTTGATGAGTGATTTTTTGGGCAAGACAAACCAATGTTCATTTATAGAGAGTAAAGGTCAGTTTGTATTCAATAAAATACGTACAGTAGTCCTATGTGGGTGGAAAGAGAGGTACAGAGATTCCTTAGGAGTGAGTGGATGTTGAGTGTTTGGAGGATTTGGGGTGGGTTTCAGGGAAAAGCAGGCAGAATGTTTTCTGATGAAGTGGATGAAAGGGCTTAAAGAATAGTTAGGTTTGTGTTAAGGAAAAGGCAAAGAGAGACGTCAGAGATGAGTAGAGGGAGAAACTGGAAGAGCAGCTGGGATGGAAAGGAGGAAAAGGCCAGAAAAGTAGTTAGGGTGGAGTGGAGAAAAGACCAGAAGAGCGGTGAGAACTGTGTCAGTATAGAGAGGGAAAATACAGAGGAAAATGCAGGAAAGTAGCTTAAAGTGGAACTGCCCACCCCTCTCTCACCCACCTCTCGAAAATGTGTATGTCATAAAGATAGAATCTTTTTTGAAATACTCATACTGACTCTGTTGGAATTTCACTTAAATTTCAACCCAGTCAAGAGATATACTGAGACAAAGTTGGGAATATTTCATACTCCTTACACTTCTAGACATTGGGCCGAGCTACCGTTGTCTTTAAGTGTCAATCACCCCCAGCTGTCGACAATGTTGACTGCTGAAGAGAACCCGATGGAAGAAGAAGGCCTGCCCAAGAGGGACAGGTTCAGGTAAGTAGAACTCACCTTTACCTGACTACCGGACCCCAGCATCGATGTAATTGTAAATTGAACATTTTGCAAAGCCCATGGCCATAGCACGGAGGAAAAGACAAGAGAGGAATAGATACTTTTAAAGTTTAGTGGAGGAAAAAGACTTGTGCAGTTGTTAGGTATGCATTGAGAAAGCAATGCATACAAGTCATGATGGAGTAGAGAGACATGCAGAGGTAGTGTTTAGAGCTGAGATTGATTTTGGCTGAGAAGAAGGAAGAGAATGTTTGAATTAAAGCACTGAACAATTCTAATTCTTATATCTCTTCACAGATCCATAGGTAAGCCCCTTCTCGGTCTCTCCGCTCTGCCCGTGACCTTCTCCTGTCCACTGCTTGCACACGTACGGCCAACTCACCGTTGCAGGACTTCTCGCAGACGGCTCCCTCCCTATGGAACAGCCTGCCTACCGCCATCAGACTCTCCCCTAGTCTTCAATTGTTTAAGAAGTGCCTTAAAACCCATCTCTTTGCTTATGGCCTCCCAGAGCAACCTCTACCTCACAGACCCGTCTCTATACCCCACCTCCTATAGACTGTAAGCTCGTTTGAGCAGGGTCCGGTTCAACCTATCGGTCCTGTAAGTTTTCTTGTAATTGTCCTATTTATAGTTAAATCCCCCCTCTCATAATAATATTAAGCGCTACGGAATCTGTTGGCGCTATATAAATGGCAATAATAATAATAATAATTGTGTGGAGAGTCTTGTCAGGACTGAGCACACCATAAAAGGCTAAATATCAGAGAACTCTACAGATGTCCAGACCCTGTTAGTATAACTTCACATCTTACTATCTGTTGGAACGTAACAGATGTCAGGGCTGTTAATGACCCAATATTTAGCCTCCACAACCTGCTGGAAGATTTTCCAGCCACATCTAAATGCATCACAACAACCTCATTCTTGTGCTTGGCGCCAACATTTTGTGGCTGATCATACATGATGTCCATGGAGAAAACAAGATTAGCCTCCCTGCAAAACCCCCCACACACACTTTCAAAAGCTCTTGTCAGCCTAGCTTGTGTTGGTGATTGTTAAAGGCTGGGCCCATCAACAAATCTTTCCGACAATTGCTAAGATAGTTTTGAGAGAGGTTACGTTTAGCTTCCTCTCAAATACAATCTGCTCGGGCTTCTGTCTTTAATTCACTCCATCAGCACATGAATTTGTGAGTCCCCCGCTTGCTTGCGTTTCCCACACTCCCCTTTGCAATTGTTCACTCCACCCAACAATAGAGGATTCAATTACTGCGCAGTAAATTGACTGTGAATGACCTTGGGATAATAGCAGATGAACAGGTGGAGGGAGGGTGAGATAAGAGTGGAACTCAGGATGAATGAAGTCTAACCTGGGACAGTTCTAATTCCTCACAAGGCACACACAGCCTGATGTTTGGAATGAAGCATTTGTAGACCACATGAAACTTCCCTGAGAAAAAAAGCGATAAAGTGGGGACACACTTCAAGGCGGGAAAGAGATCAAAAGGCAGGAAATATAAATCTATTCAGTCAGGGCCCTTTTTTTCATGGACTTCCTAAAAGAAGAAAAAAAAACAACAAAAAAAACACCAGGCCTGTCAAGGTTTCAAGCAGATGACGTATTTACCATGAGCTCATGGCAAGCTTGAAAATAAAAGGCAGTATTCTTCAAATGCTAATAAACCCAGCTTTAACCTCACAAAAAAAACACACAAGAGATTTATCAGCTTTGATTGTTCAAGGTTTTTTTTTTTTCTTCTTCTTGGGGGAAGAGTAAAATGACTAAGCCTCTTTTGTATCCACTTTGTGTAAAAGGAAAGTATAGAACAGAATATCAGTGTAACAATTTAGGCAAAATGAACACAGGATAAAAATATATTCTGGTAAGATCTACCAATCAATCAATCTATATAACTTTCTTCAAGACAGTTTAAAAAAATATATTTTAAATTTGACGGACAAACATAGATAAATAGACAGACAGACGCACGCATGTAATTACATTTTTTAATGGTTTTCCAACAATAATAATGATCTTATCTAACTTGTCTATTTTCACTTAAAATGTACATGTCCCTTGTAAGCTCTATACAGTTAAGAGAATAACCCTGCATGCCACTTCTTTTAGTTTAACTGTTTTATTTTTAGTCCTAACCAACCAGTTATCCAAACCTACTTGATTTTCTTTTAAATAACTGTCCTTACAACTCCTCTGAAGTAGCCCCAAGTATAATAAATCCAAACCATTTGTTAAACCCTTTAGGACTCCTGCCCTCTTACTAACATACATAGTGATGTATCATGAACGGAAGTGTGGATCGATATACAGGGCTGGTTAGCCAGGGGGGCAGCTGGAAGCAAATAGTGGGCTGCAATAACAAATTATTGGCAACTAGGGGGTGTCTGATTCACTAAGGCTCAATTTAACGTCGTCAGTAAAGAGCTTCCATAAACTGTTACTATGAACAACGGCCAGTAGTTAGTAGGGCTTACTAATTTCCAGCCATGTCACTATAGATACCGACTACTTGTAGATTAGCCACTCACTGGTAATGAGTATAAACACACGCAGTATTAATTTTCACCATAGCATTTTTGCTGGTAAAACAAGGCCACTCGGAGCACTTTGTGGTTAGTTTTAGCAGGAGATAGCGACAGTGTATGTAATATATTAAATGGACACTATAGTCACCAAAACAACGTTAGCTTAATGAAACAGTTTTGCTGCATAGAACATGCCCCGGTAGCCTCACTGCTCTATTATCTTTATGGCCCCCACCCGCCGCCCAGGGGTGGGGGCTGGAGGAGGATGGACAGTAGGTCCCCCCCCTCATTATCATTATGGCCCCCACCCGCCGCCCAGGGGTGGGGGTGGGGGAGGGAGGACAGTAGATCCCCCCCTCATTATCTTTATGGCCCCCACCTGCCGCCCAGGGGTGGGGGCCGGAGGGGGGGTGGACAGTAGGTCACCCCCTCATTATCATTATGGCCCCCACCCGCTGCCCAGGGGTGGGGGCCGGAGGGGGGGTGGACAGTAGGTCCCCCCCTCATTATCATTTGGCCCCCACCCGCCACCCAGGGGTGGGGGCCGTGGGGGGGGCAGTAGGTCCACCTCCTCATTATCATTATGGCCCCCATCTCTTACAGTTGATTGGAATATCTAGCAGGAATGAAATTTCACAAACTGACCTATTGCAAAAGTTGGCATCCTATTACAGTACCACCTTGAATTCAATAGCTCCTCAGAAAGACCCATTCTTTCACAAATGTCTGTAAATGCAGAATGCCTAAATGCATGGGCCACTTGATGGCCCCATCAGCATGTGGGCCCTGGGGCCCTGACTCTATATTATTTAAAAGAGTTTCATCTGGGGTTTTAGACCAGACATTTGGCAGATTTAGTTCATATAGCAATCCCCATACGTATTTCCCAGGTACGACTGATCTCTCTGAGCCTAATTTACCCTCTCTTGTCTGGCAGCCTGAGGATAGGATTGTAGGGCTGATGCCTCCCTCTGTTTTTCTCATTTTGTTATTGGACAGCTAAAGTAAAAGGTGGGGGAGTTTCTTATTTTGTTTCTTCTCCACTACTCTTTTCTTCCTGTCAAGCGTCAGGAACCTTAGCTGCTTTAAGGATTTTATTAGCCCTATTTGGGGGCTTATCTATATTGTTGTGTTTTTCTCCAACAAACATTACCTTTATCCTATAAGCTGTCTAGTGACTCTATAGTATTTAAAAGAGTTTAATCTTTGCCTTTAGTTCAGCCTTTGGCAGATATAGGTCATATAGCAATCACCATACGTACTTCCCAGGTACCATTGATCTCTCTAAGCCTAATTTACCCTTCCTTGTTTGGCAGCCTGTGGCTAGCCTGTACATAACGGTTAAAGGGATCCTATAGTTCCAGGCAAACAAACCCATTTTCCATGCACTATAGGATTAATAGGTCCCCCCTTCCCTTGCACCCCTTCAGTGACTTACCTGAATCCAGCGCTGAATCCACCGCTCCGCCCACGCTCGTCCTCCACCGACGTCAGCTTGCGGGGAAGACCTACTGTGCATGCTCGGCAGCATTGGCCGCAGGCGCATTAGACCTCCCCATAGGAAAGCGTTATTCAGTGCTTTCCTCTGGGGTAAATCTGACGCTGGAGGTCTGTGAGGATGTCCAGCATCAGATAACGGACCGAAAGTCCGTTTGGATTCCGAAAGCACCTCCAGTGGCTGACTAGTAGACAGCCAGTGGGGGAAGACTTAGAGCTGCAATGTAAACATTGCAATTCTCTGGAAATGTTTTACATTGCAGCACTAAGTGCAAAAGGGTCACAGCACCCAGACCACTTTAATGAGCTGAAGTGTTATGGGTGCCTACAGTGTCCCTTTAAGGCTTTTTCCCCTTGGGTATTATTGTACTTATCTTTTTGGTTTACGTTATCTCTAACTCATGTTATACAATAAAGGTTGCTTTTATATTCACTGCCTTCCTCTCCTGAAGTGCCTTAGTACACACTTCATGTGTTTCCTGTATCGGTTCCATAAGTAGTTTTTGAAGTAGGGTTATCATTTCATTCAGGGAAGTGCAGTTACGGGGACCCCTCAGCACTGTTGCTCCGCTGCCCCTTGTGGATTGTTACTCTGGGCAGTGCACCAACAGTTCTGATTTTTACTATTGACTAAAATCTGGATTTGCTTGTGATAAATGATCGCACATACAATGATAAGCTATTTTCCCAGTAAATAATGTCTACAATGAATTATATTTTATTAACAGTCTTTATTAAACTTTGCTATGTTGTAATAACGGGTAAAAAAATATATACATTTTAAAAATTAATGTCAGAATGACAGAAAATAAGTGAAAAGCATGATTGTGTAAGTCTTTAAATTTGTCAGATTAATCAGAACTTTACATCATGATGTGACAAGTGCCTTTTAGCATTTCTTAGAAATAGTAAGTACAAAACCGCTTCAATATGAAGCAACATGTAGTTAAATATTGAAAAAAAAACTTTTCTACTTAAAGAGGAGCCTGCAGTCATTTAATATGCCCTAGTTTGCTCCTCTGATTTTTTTAAATGTCTCGTGCTGGAAGAACTGCAATGTGTAGAACTTCCAGTGTTGAGTTGCTAAGAGGCCAGTTCTCTACCACGGCCTCCATATTGATGGTGTTGAGCATGAGGGCTTTCTTAGCAGATTTTCTTTTTTTAATTCCTGTCCTATTGACGGGGGTCCATTGAGATGATCAATCAGGATTCTGGTTTTCGGTACCTCCTTCTCAGTACGAGCAAGATATCGAAACGTTTCTTCCATGCACCTGTTGTACCCTTGATGGTAGTCCTGGAAATGACTTTTTATGACACATGTAGCAGCTAGAAAAAAAAAATATATGTATACATAATTTAGTTAAAATGTATACTGTTTGTTTAATTTTATTTTCACATTTCTATTGATTAGGAATTTCCAAAGAAAAGAAATATATACATTTAAAGGTACACTAAATTCACCAAAACAATATGAGCCTAATAGAGGAGTTTTGGTGTATAGATCATACTTCTGAAGTTTCACTGCTCAATTCACTGCCATTTAGGAGTTAAATCACATTTCATTTTATGTTTATGCAATCCTAGCCACGCCTCCCCTGGCTGTGATACAGCCTGCATGAAAACAAAATGGTTTAATTTTAAATTACATGTTAACTTATTTTAAAAGTTTTTATCTCCTGCCCTGTAAATTGAACGTTAATTACATACAGGAGGGTCCTGTTGGGTCTAGCAAGCTAAGAAATTCTAAATTAAACAGAGTCTGCAATAAAGGAAGTATAAACATTAGATGACTTTTTACAGGAAGTGTTTAGGAATGCTGTGTAAGTCACATGCTGGGAGTTGTGACTAGCGTCGCATAAACAAAGTGATTACCTCCTAAATAGAAGTGAATTGACCAATGAAACTGTAGAGACTTTAACTCTACACAAAAACTGCTTCATTAAGCTAAAGTTGTTTTGGTGGCTATAGTGTCCCTTTAAGATTAAATTTCAATAATTTCTACCATTTTACCAGGGACACATTACAAGATCTTTAAAAATAAACACCAGATGTAAGTGAAAAGTAAAAGATATAAAGGGACATGCCTTAAGAGTACCATTATATATTGTTCCTGTAAGTTTTCTTGTAATTGTTCTATTTATAATTACATCCCTCCTCTTATAATATTGTAAAGCGCTACGGAATCTGTTGGCGCTATATAAATGGCAATAATAATAATAATAATGATAATTATTATTATATCACTAAATAGAAGGAGAGGGATTTAGCAAGGCAAAAATATTTTAATTCTTACCAGTCCTTTGAAGGAGCTGTTGTTTCAGATAGTTGACTGTCATCTCAAGGATGTCCGCTTTCTCCAATTTTGAGTTTGGTTGATTCTTCTGGAACTCTTTCTCCAGTAATAACCTTAGCTGTTTAATGCTGCTATTAATTCTGTCCCGTCTCATTTTCTCCACCACTGGCTTCCTGACCTGCGGGAATACAAAAGACTAATTAAATTATTGACTTGTTCATTGTACAACTCTATATAACATGCTAGCTCTATAAACGTCCACAGATGACTCCGGCTAAAATCGGAAGCGCCTACAATTATAATTATTATTTTATTATTTATATAGCGCCATCAGATTCCGTAGCGCTGTACAATGGGTGGACTAACAGACATGTAACTGTAACCAGACAAACTACAATCAGAGCCCTCAGCAACTTCTGGTCCTGTACAATCGACTTGTCTCATTGTAAGAGCGTGTCTAGTCCACCGATTGTACAGTGCATCAGAATATCTAGATACTTTATAATCATCATTTTATATATGTATATATATATATATATGTACACTAATTATGTGAAAATCTTCAAATTTTTCCCCAATGTTAAATATGACAGGATTACCCAGCCTGGCCCCAGGATTAACCAAAATTGTGGGAACATGTGTAATGCAGTCCAGTGAAAGCTGGAGGGATATCTGTTTCATACCTCTGCTGCATAACCTAGTATTGTCCAACTCATAAGAAAGCGAGCTGCCCATCATTAAGATATATACGTTGGGTGGAAGGCAGGTTTAAAGGTCTTCTTTTATTATTCTTGTTATTTACAATGTGTCAACTTATTCTGCAAAGCTGTATAATAGGGGGACTAACAAACAAATAATTGCAATAACACAAGTTGGACATACAAGAACAGAAGGCGACAGAGGCCCTGCCTAGTGATTTTATAGTGCAGGGGTAGGCAACCTTGGGCACTCCAGAACTTGGGGACTACATCTCCCATAATGCTCTAAGGCATCAAGGTAAATGTAGTCCACAACATCTGGAGCTGAAGGTTGCCTACCCCTGTTATAGTTTATTAAACTGGATACTTGTAAGGTTGACAGCCATTCTGAGGGACATCTAAAATCTATTCAAGGTCATTTTGGCACTGCATACCTCCTGTTAAACACCAGTGGTTAAAATAGTAATCCAATCATTTAAAATACAAATGTATAAGAGCTGCAAATAATATCAAAGAAATAGTTAAAAGAATAAACTGGTACATACCCTAAGAGAATTTCTGGATTTCGGGTTACCATTGAGAGACTCCATGGTCGGTTTGGGAGAGGCACTTGGGTGCATACCGTCTGCACTGATTTAGACACGTTCTCTGACTTCTGGGCACGTATGTGAATATCTTCTATTTATACTTACTTATCACCAGCTGAATCTCTGAGTCCTATTCTTGTTGAAGTTTCCCACAGTCAGCAGCCAATCCTTTAACAGTTTGAAACAATACAAACAGCTTCAATTACTAGATGGTAAATTAACTGTAGGACTGCCTTAGGATAACAGCCCTCTGTTAAGGAGCAGGTGGACTATGGAATGACAATAGAGAAGTAGTCTGTAATGATACATTAGATTCTGGGAAAGGCTCTTGTGGTCAAAAGA
Organism: Pelobates cultripes; assembly: GCA_933207985.1. Taxonomy (NCBI): domain Eukaryota; kingdom Metazoa; phylum Chordata; class Amphibia; order Anura; family Pelobatidae; genus Pelobates; species Pelobates cultripes. The sequence goes on along the minus strand of OW240924.1, from coordinate 47,824,281 downwards.
CACGTGTTGCATGCGTCTGACGAGACAAGGATCAAATGTTACTGTAAAAGGAAAAGCTGTGTGAGAGCTGGTAAAACTGTGGAGGGTATTGGAAAACTGCCATAATCTATTAAAATCTATTTATTAGAGGAAGCAGGTTCATAGACACATGAAAAAACAAACATGAGACCCATAGAATTGGTTAAGTATGAAAATATAAAACATGCACAAACTTACAAAGCATCTTGTATCTCTCAGGGTCATTCATTAAACAGTGGAGCTATTCACTGAATAACGAATTGAAGCAAAATGTCGGTTTAAATAGCAAACTGTGCAAATATAAGGAGAGGCAGAATACATCATGATCACCTATTTCCCCGAAATTTTTAAATTCACTCAAATTAAACATTTGGAGAATAAAGCAATTACCAATGTGAGGCTCAAATAGCCAAACTGAAAAAAGAAATTGAAAAAAAAGTCATCGATATTTCCTGAGCAGGTATTTAGCAAAGACTTCTCAATAAGCTGCAACAGTTCATTGAGAAGTCTGGAATTGGACGCTCTGTGCAGGGGAAGACTGGGCTTGACTGGGCTTCTTAAAGAATGGTCATTTGGCCTACTAAGTTCAGGTGTCTGGGATGTGCTGATGAAACCCTATAATACAAACTGAATAAATTGTGCTTTAAGGGACACTCCATTGTCAAATTTAAAAATACATAATTAAATCACTATTTAATAAATATACCCCCAGTAAAAACATTCATGCATTTAACCCCTTAACAACCGTGGACATACTAGGTACATCCGACAAAAAAATGGTCGTTAAGTCCAGGGCAAACAGGAGCCCTGGACTTACCTGGACTGGCGATAAGCAGTTCCGGACACCCCGGCCCTCCAGAGCCATGTGATCACCATGATCACATGGCCGCAATAGGACTCAAGGAGCTGCCAGCAGTGGGACTGTCTGAGCTGTCAGGCAGTCCCCCAGGCTGCTAAAAAGTTAAAAAAAAACAATAATAATATATTATAAAATAGTTAAAGCATTTTATAATATATTATACATATATAATGCAAATAAATGATTTCATTATTAGTGTACTTTGAGATATATACACATATAT
>OW240924.1:47760320-47823081 GCA_933207985.1 Pelobates cultripes | reverse complement strand
AATCGTGACAGTCTGCAGTATGTTAGGAACTTTTACACATATTTTTTTATTTCCAGCTTTTTTGTCAAGGTCGAATGGGATTACTGATTTTGTAGGCCCTGACCTGTGAATCCATAGAAGTGCTGTTTGTTGGTGCTATATGATTTTAATATTTTACTTAATTAAATAATTTTGAGATACATAAAGGTTCTCCTTTAATTCGTGTAGGATATGTTCTAAATGATTTTCAACTGGTTCTTTTATGTAAAACCCATGTGCATATTAAATAAATGAATGATCAAACTGCAGCTTTCTGCAATACTCTTTTCTGTTCATTTATAGGTGGCTTTTGCGATGGATTTGAACTGCCTCGAGGATAAAGACACTCCATTTCCCAGAGCAATCTCGCTAGTAATGAAAGGTATGGTGGAAACACGCAATCCACTGGCAAAGGTTAGTATAATTTTTTTTTTATTACTATTATTTAAGATGATTTTATCTGCTAGAATATATCATTTCAATTAGAGGCAATTATAGAAAAGTACTTGTATTTAAAGAAAAAAAAAGTCATGGGCAGAACTACTTCAGCTTTTTCAAAAGAGAATACAATTTCACCTATACATTGTGTTATCCCCTTTACTAGCAAATGTATAGATTGGGAGAAAAACCTATTTATCCCATTTGTCTCTCAACTCCTCTGCAAACACCCAGTGCTGAGTAAATTAAGAGACCAGGTGAGCAGAGGAGATCTCAGTCCTCCACACGTAGCAATCACAGCACACCCACCATTATAAGGAGATCATGGTGGGGTCGCGGAGGGTCAAGTAAGCATTAAAGTTTAATTTACTTTTGGATACTAACAAGATAAAATGGAGGTTGTGCCAAATGGTAATGGGAGAAAATACATGACTAACAATTTATTTATGAAAGAATTCAATATCATTCTAAAAGATATATTGCCTGATCTCGTCTTGCCTGTTTTCTTAATAGTCCCAAAAAGGTGCTTATAGTAAAATAATCCTTTGTAGCGTGGACAATTTCAGTAACAGCCTGATATCCTTAACAGGTCAGCAGATTAAATACATAACGGAAATAAATAGGAAATAGGCCTCTGATAGTGTGGTATTTTCAGTATATGGTGTATTATTATGAGAAAAATTTAAGTACATGCACAAGTAAAGAGCTGCCAATTAGCTCCAGATCAACCGTGTGTAACAATATAATCCTTGTCAGGGATATAGGTGGTGGGAAATATTTAGGGCATGCAACATTTGCTGCATGTTTCTATTTGTTTCCTTCACATATCTTTGAGACACAACAATCAGGCTGTGGTCAAGTCTATACCCACACATATCGCAAATCCTGCATGTTTACCCATCAGCTAAATCCCTGACAAGGATTATATTATCACATACTATTGATCTTGAGCTGGTTGGTAGCTCATTACTTGTGAGTGCATTTCCATTTTTCTCGTAATAATGTTATGAAAATACTACCCTATCAGATGCCTGTTTTCATTTCAGATTTCATCTGCTGACCTATTGAGGATATCGGAATTGACCACCCTACACTATAAGGACCTATTTGGGACTATTAAGAACAATCACACTATATTCCTTTTAGAATTATATTTTAATTGTTTCATAAACTGTTAGGCTTGTATTTTCTCCCATTACCATTAGGCACAACTTGTATTGGGTAAAATGGGATCCAGATGACTGTAATGATAAGTAAGACTGCATACAGTTAAAGGAACACTATAGCATTAGGAGTACAAGAACGACCAGTGTTTGCAGATGACACAAAACTTTGTAAAGTAATAAAATGTGACCAGGATATTGCTTTGCTGCAGAGGGATTTGGATATTTTGGGGGACTGTGCACTAAAATGGCAAATGTAATGTAGAGAAATGCAAAGTTATGCACTTCAGGGTCACGAATGCACAAGCAACTTACATCCTAAATGGCAGTAAATTAGGGATAACCACACACGAGAAGGATTTGGGAATTGTTATAGACAACAAATTAGGCAGCAATATGCAGTGTCAATCTGCAGTTGCTAAGGCCAGTAAGGTTTTGTCATGTATAAACAGGGTCATAAATTCTCTCTCGGGATGAAAGGATAATTTTGCCTCTTTATAAATCGCTGGCCGGACAACACCTTGAATATGCTGTGCAATTTTGGGCACCTGTTCTAAAGAAAGATATCATGGCACTAGAAAAAGTGCAGAGACGAGCTACAAAATTGATAAAAGGAATGGAGCATTTTAGTTACGAAGAAAAAAATGTAAATCTCTTAAGTTTGGAAAAACGGCGCCTCAGAGGGGATATGATAACATTATACAAATATATTCGGGGCCAGTACAAACCATTATCTGGAAATCTACTCATAAACAGGGCTATGCATAGGATACAAGGTCACGTTGTTATGGCCAAAATACTTGAATGGATAAAATGTCTATTTACTAATGTCTATTTATTCTGTGTTCAATGTGTAAAACTGGCTGCTAGAGTAAAAGCTTCCCTGTGTGCTCAGTAACTATTTCCTCTGTAAATTGGGACTGCTGAGTCCATATACATACACACACACAGACTGCTGAGTCCATACATACACAAACACACACACAGACTGCTGAGTCCATACACAAACACACACACAGACTGCTGAGTCCATACACACACACACACACACACATACACACACACACTGCTAGTCCATACACACACACACACACACACACAGACTGCTGGGTCCATACACACACACACACAGACTGCTGAGTCCATACATATACACACACATACTGCTGAGTCCATATACACACACACAGACTGCTGAGTCCATACATACACACACACACTGCTGAGTCCATACACAAACACACACACAGACTGCTGGGTCCATACACAAACACACACACAGACTGCTGAGTCTATACACACACACACACACAGACTGCTGAGTCCATACACACATAGACTGCTGAGTCCATACACACACACACATACAGACTGCTGAGTCCAGACACACACACACAGACTGCTGAGTCCAGACACACACACACACAGAATGCTGAGTCCATACATACAGATACACACACACACACACACACACACACACAGACTGCTGAGTCCATACATACACACACACACACACACACACACAGAGACTGCTGAGTCCATACATACACACACACACACACAGACTGCTGAGTCCATACACACACACAGACTGCTGAGTCCACACACACAGACACACACACTGCTGAGTCCATACACACACAAGCTTCCTCACTAGCAGACACACACAGACACACCCAAGCCTACCTGTCACTGGAGCCTGTTGCTGGGGGTCAGACAGCCATCTTCCATCCTTTCCAGCAGCAGCAAGGTCTGCTGCTTAACAGTGGGGGCTGGGCTTATGTACGGGAGGTGGGGCTTCGTTTGGGGGCGGGGCCTTGCCAGGGAGCCTGTCAGTGCTCCTCTCCGGTCACAGACAGCCCCCAGCACCGCTCCAGCTCCTCTGTCCTGCATTCCCTCGGACTGTAACACACTGTTACAGTCCGAGGGAATATAATTTAAACACATGGCCAGCAAGTTGCTGGCATTTGGAGGGGCCCACGCGGGGACACAGCATGATGTTGGGCGGGCCATGGCCCCCTCTGTCCTCCCTCCCCCCAGCGACGCTACTGACAGGGATATCATTTCTAATTAGTTGGGTAATAGCTGCTTGATCCAAGGAGATAGCTGACTGCTATTTTAGGGTCAAGAAGGAATTTTTTCCTAGTTTGTTGCAAAATTGGAAGCGCTTCAGAGTGGGATTTTTGCCTTGTTTTGGATCAACAGCCAAAACATATGTGAGGAAGGCTGAACTTGATGGACGCAAGTCTCTTTTCAGCTATGTAACTTTGTAAGTATATATTTCTAATGCTATAGTGCTCAGTGAGCATTTTAGGTGTCCACCCTCTCTTCTCTCAGTCATCAAGGTTGACAATAGTGTGCATGCATGCCAAAGCTCCACACTGTGCCAATCAGTCTCTCTCTGTGATAACTGCTTTATTAATAATTACCAATTACTGACCCTCTTTGAAGGTTGTATTCTTTTATTAGATCCACGTTTGGAACTTAAACAATGTGGATGCAGAATGGAAATCATGAAGGATGTCCACAACTAACCACAGTATTGTTTCTCTCTAAGTAGTATATGCCAGGAAAGCAAGCAATTATTCGAGATGTCAGGGAAAGTATCAGATTCCTCAGAGAAATTGCAACAAAGTGCATAGAAAAACGACGTAGGGCTATAGAAGATGGAGATGATGTACCAGAAGATATCTTGACCCAGATCTTCAAAGGGGCAGGTACAGTGTGTGTCCAATGAATTGAGTGGTGCAAGGACTTAAGATGCTTCTGAAAATTAACATGAGTACATATTACTGGTTGTTAAAATACAGCTAATATTCTTGATGCATGATTCCCAACCTCTAATCTCTCTTTAGAGGTTCTACCCTATAGTAGATCCACTTTGCCCATTTTGTTCATTCATTCTATGAATCCCATAGATTTAACCTGTTTGTAGCGGAGATACAATATTCCACAGATTATCTCCGCTTAAGATCCCAGTGAGGTGAGTAATTATAAATCCACAAAGCAAGGTTTCCAGCAGGTAAAATAATCCAACAGTATCCCAACAGCAATCCCAATAACTGGACCACACACAGCATTAGGAGCAGAACTGAAAACCTTTATTTCACAGTGGCCTTATAAAGCATGCTCCCATGCAAGGGAGGGATTTCCATCAATTACCACAGTATCCAATCCTGTTCCGGTAACCTCCCACACATCCCCTCCCCTCAGCCTGCATCATAATCCCCTTATCCAGGACACCAATTCCCCCCGTTTCTGGATGTACCCCTAAACCTAGGGGTACCACTTTAAATTATACATCCCCTGGTAGCCCTGATCTGGGTGAACAACATATCCAAAAATCACCCAGATCAGACCAGGGTTCAGGAAATTCATGGAGGGAATAAAATGACCGACCACGCTGGAAGGAATAGCCGAATTGGGCTCCATGCGATGGGGCCCTGCGGTCGGTCTTTGAACAAGGGAATAAATCATACGAAAGCCTCTAGTTACAGAGACTGGGGAGGGTTCGCCTGAATCCAGGCGTTCAGTTGTTTCTATCTACCGAACGAGGGGCCGTTCGGTAGTTTGGAACCGAACGGACCGGGCTTGTGGAGGTCTCAGCGGTGTTCGCCTAGTCGAGTGTCCGATTTGAGTTCCAGACACTCGACGGCAAAACACCGCTGTTCGGGAGTTTTAAAATGGCCGCCGCCACGTGTTCGTTTCCCGAATGGCGGCCACCCCCGAGAACAAAGGACTGCTACTTAGCTTGTCAATTACCCGTTCGCAACAATGTCGCAATGGGTAATTGAAGGCACACTTCACACAGGGGAGGTCTGACTGTTCGGTAGTTTCATTCGAACAAACTAAGGGAATGAAACTACCGAACAATCAGACGAACACAATACATTTAACACATATAACTTTACCATTTACACGAATGCAGTCAAAACCAATACAATTCCCAGGACAGCCCAGTGCAATCCGCTACACTGTTTATTCACATTTTTAGAATTGTATATGCTGTTATATATCTTATTTGATATTGATATATTTGAGACATCACCTTGAGCACATTTAAGTATCAGACCCAGTGGATTATTGACAACCTGATACTCCTGTTTTTGACTATATATACATATACATATCTCTCTGTTGTCCCTAGTTCAATGATGACTTGTTTTAAAAAAAATGGTGCCCTATTCTTGATATGTTTAACCTGCATCCTCACCTCTGTGTATCCTACTCATGTCAGATGTTGAATCTTTGAATGCAATGCACTGCAAAAATAAATATAAAAAAAAACAACAAAAAAAAAACGCTAATAAAATTTATAACTAATATTTCAGCCAACAAGACAAATGAATTAGTCAGGTCTGTTCAAATTAAACATGGAAAGTTTGCTTCATATTAAAACATCCTCTATAGTAAACATTAAAAAGTGCATGCGGCCTCTCATGCACTCTAACTTTAAAAGAGCGGTGAAGCCTTTGTATTGGCCTTTTGTGTATTTTTATATTTTGGAATCATATCCTCTCGGAGGTGTTTCAGTGATTGTTATTTTTAAGGCGTCCTGTTTGTGTTTATTTTATTGATTCATTTGCCAGCTTGTCTTCTACAGAGTGTGATTAAGTCATCTGTTTCTTCTTTCCCATTACTTCACAGCTCTGGAAGAAGAATTTGATCCAGAGACATTAATCGACAATTTCATCACATTTTTTATTGCAGGTTTGTAAAGGGATATTTTGTTGCTTGGAGATTCATGCATAGCTGACAACAAAAGAGCAAAAAAGATATATATGTTACAGTTAAAGTGAGAAATCCGTTAATGTGCACATTACCTAGTTAATCTGCAAATTAACTGATTTGCTCAGTTAAAGTGCGGAATCAAGAGTTTTCCGCACTTTACCTAGGTACTGTGCATATTAACTGCTTCCGTCTATTTAAAGTGCAAAATGTTTGTTTCTTTCCCTCAGTAAAAGAGGAATTCTTTATTACAAAAAACAACGTCCTTGCAGAACCTGTTTCACCCTTTCAGTGCAAAATGTTTGTTTCTTTCCCTCGGTAAAAGAGATTATTTATTACAAAAACGTCCTCGCAGAACTTGTTTCATCCTTTCAGTGCAGTCTCTGCAGAGTTGTTCACTTCTCGTCTGAAGGCAGAAAGATTCTGTGTGAACCTGTCTTGATTCTTTTTGTGAGCAAGTTCCTTTCAATGCCCTCCACCATCAAATTCTCAAAGCATAGACGCATGGCTTGTTGCTTCTCAGAGGGGGGCTGGCTACTAAGTCCGAGAAATACTTCTCTCATTGAGGAGAATGAGACCAAGGGGAGGTCTGCTCATGGACCACTGATTCCGACAGTCTTCAAATATATGATGATATTGAGAACAGTGGAGAGCATCTGCTGGGATCATTTCAGGTTGGTTGCTGCATAATGTGCAGGAAGCGCTTGCTCTCTTGTGGTGGTGGGGGCTCCTCGTTTCTTACCAGTTCGCGATAACTGTTTGAAGAGGTATGTGACTATGTGGTCCAGACAAGAACAGAACAGCAGCCTGTGTCCTCCAGAGCTGTGAGCCCCTCAGAGAGATGGAGGACAGAAAGATTTTTTTTTGCACTTTAACGAGTGCCTAGTAGGTAATGTGCAGATTAACTAGGTAATGTGAGAAATATTTGAGAAACAAAATCATTTTCTGCACTTTAACTGATCGCCCTAGTCAATCTGCAGATTAACTAGGTAATGTGCACATTAACTGATTTCTGCACTTTAACTGTAACATACACATATGAACTTATCCTCTCGTAATGTCCATCCGAATGTTACAAAACTTAATGTTGAAGCTATTGTGGGAGAGTGAAAATGACCAAACTTGGACATCTACAAATAGATGAGGCTTGCATTGCATCCATTTATTATCTCTTGTAGTTCCCATAACAATTGCCAAGTATGCCATAAAGAAAATGACAACTTGACACAGAGGCGTAACTAGAGAACTCGGGGCTCTGGTGCAAGACTCTCTTAAGGCCACCCTCCACTATAGAGCAGAGGTGGCCAATAGGTAGATGTTTAGCAGTAGTACAAATCCCATGATGCTTTACCAGCTGTGGATTGACTATTTACCCATTTTTGCTGGGTTCTATTTGTATGCAATGTCTGTGAAAGTAGGTGTGTTTTTGTATATGTGTGTGAATGCTTGTGTATTTGTGTATAATGCTAATGTTTGAATGCAGAGGGTCTTTGTGTATTATTGGTGACTACAGGGGCACATTGCCAGACATGCATACACTGCCACAAACAGATGCCCACAGACACATATGAACACAGATACAGTCCGAGAGATACACACACAGATTGACAGTTACATTGACACATACTGACATACATGCACTGATGCACACAAACACTGACACACATGCACAGATACATACAGTGACACAACCAAACACCGACACATGCAGAAACTAGCTTTCTCTCAGTCCAGCTGTCTCTCCTGTAGTCTTGTAGTGCACACATACCCATGGACGTGTGTTTGGCTCCCTGCCTCCCTCACTTGAACGCTCTATACCTCCTGCTGCTGCACTCTAATACCCTCTTTCTTGCATTTCTGTTGCTTAGTGTTTAGTCAGAGCGCAGTCTGGGAATCCCCTCAGCTTCGCTGTGACTCACTAACTCCGCACCGGAACCAGAAAGGAGAGTTTATTAGAATACAGTAGCTGGTATATGGCAATATATTAAACAAAAATGTTTAAATAAAAAATCACTGCATTTTTCACTGGGGAAGGTTGGAAGTGTCTGGTTGTAAACTCTATGCTGGGCAGCAGCAGGTGGGTGAATTTCCTGTGGCTACCCTGCTTGCTGCTTCCATCCCTAGTGAGTACCCCTGGACAAGTGGAACTCCAGGACCCAGTTACAGTCACAACATTTGTGGAATGGATATCGAAACAAAGGGGATTTTATATATGACCAAATTTATATAACTTTAAAGTCTTCAATATATTATATTGTTTAAAGGGACACTTGTAGGCACCATAGTCACTTTATTTATTTATTTTTATTTATTACTGGCATTTATAAAGTGCCAACTAATTCTGCAGCGCTGTACAATTGGGAAAAAGACAAAGACAATAAGAACAGACCGATACAAGAGGACCCTGCCCATGAGCTTACAATCTAAAGGTTAAAATGGGGAGAGGAGACAAGAGGTAGCAGAGGGTTTTGTATGTGATGGCAGAGATAATTAATAGTATAACTGCAGCAGGTGATAACATGTGAATGTAATAAGGAGGTGATGGGCTGTGGTTCCAAACAGCTGGAGGTGCATGCTATATAGATAGAAGGGACCAGGGTGGGAAGTGCCGTGTAAAATTAAATGGCCTTTTTGTTGCTGGGATGGATGAGGGTTTTGGGCCTTTTAAAGCTGCAGTATTCAAATGAAAGTATTCACATTAAAGTGGTGTTGGTGCCTGAAGTACCCAGTTTCAGAGTTAAACTATTTTTGAATAGTTTAACAGTAAACTAGGATCCCACACAGCCCAGCCCCCTTATGATGGAATGGGAATGGCAGAGTTCTGCTCTGCCTTATGTCATCCCAGATTATACCAGTGATAGCGGGCAGTTATAGCCTGAAAGAAATCAGCTGACACTCTCAGCATATACTCTTCTATTCTCTTATTTGTTTTGGGGTTATTCCCTCCTCTGATTGCTGGTGACTCTCTACTTGCCCCTCTCTGTCCTCTAAAGCAGTTATTCTCATCCCATTTTTAAACCGCCCCCACAAGCCAGATTTTAAGGCACCCAATAAATATGGTTATGATGCACATCCTGACATCCTGGTCAGTGTCTGCATGCTTTAGCAAGCTCCAGAATGTATTTAACAATTAAAGTAATCCGAACCCTAGGGGTGCAACATCTACTCCCACTCTGCAGTCATTACAGCAATTAGACGTTCTAAGGAAACTCCTTCGCTGCAGATAAGTGCATGCTGGGAGGCCACATTGTGTATTAAAGGGATTTACGTGTTTCCTGCAAATCAAAGCTGCCCTCTCCAAAGAAGAGTAGTGTTTATTTCATAGTAACATTCTTAACAACTTCATGTTAATAAGTTGCCTGACCCTGGAATCTTGATAATTCTTATTTAATTATAAGTAAATGTATTTACGTATATGTAAAAACAGAATTTACAAATTAAATATTATTTTTCAGGTCAAGAAACCACAGCCAATCAGTTGTCATTTGCAGTTATGGAACTGGCCCGGAATCCAGAGATACTGGAAAAGTGAGTCTCTACAAACTAAAACAAAAAAGAGAGCATGTCTTTAAATGTTTGGAATAGTCTTGAAAATTATAAAAATTGTGAAAGGCTATAGAACAATAGACAGTTTTTAGTTAAACATTCAAGATTCAGTTATGACAATATTAATGTTTTGCCCAGATTCAGAAAAACATTCATCCCTGAAAACGACAACAAAAATGGCAGAGGAAAATCAATATTGGAGCAAAAAATTGCAGCCCAGAACACAACTTGGCAAACTCAGGAGTCAGATTTTTCAAAACATGCTAGTGCCACCTAATTTTATTTTTCCAATTATATTTTTATTGAAGGGTAAAAAAAGATTACATAGTAGTATTAAAGGGACACTATATCTACCTAGGCCACGTTATCTCTTTATAGTGCTCTGGGTGCAGTGTCCCTGTTTCTTTAACCCTGCAATGTAAAACAGCCACTAGAGGTGCTTACTGCTGTTTCATGGAGTTTTACTCTTGTGGAGTAAAACTCTGTTATTCAATCAGATTGTCTCATAGACGGTGTACCCATGCACACTACCTCCCAATGCTTTCCTATGGGAAAGCACTGGATTGACTTAGATCATCAATCTCAATGAATTCAGCCAAAGAGTTGTGGCAGCACACCAGAGACCAGAACTGCACCTTTTTAACCCTGACAGCAGGAGCCTGGTAACCTAAATAGTGACTAGGGCACTATAACGTTAGGAATAGAAAGACAAAAAGTCCTGCGCTGAAAATCGTTGCTGCCACCCAAGAGTAGTGGGATTTTGAGAGCAGGACTTGTTTTTTTGTATTGGTATTCACTTTTGTATTACACAGCTATGTTGCAATGCTGCCACCTATTCCATGTGTTCCTTATTAAGGGTTAATACGCATGTAGGGGTGTATATAAAAAAAATATCCCTCTCTGTCTCATTGGTGATATCTTTGCCAAGGAAGCAGGGTGAAAGGTTAGTGTAGGTTTGCCCTGCCTTGACATGGCAGGTGGGCTAAAGTCTCTCATGGTCATTGGAGAAACTAAATAACCTCCATTTGTTTAAATATGCGTAGGGGTTTGGGAAGAGCGCAGGCAACTTTTTATTTAGTTTTTACTGTATGTATTGGGGCTGATGTGTACTATGGTCGTTGCTGCCGCCCAAGAATAGTAGGATTTTGAGCGCAGGACTTGTTTTTTGTATTTGTTGGGAATACATGTTTATATTTTATATTTTTTATCTCTTTATTTATTATATTGTGTTTATCAGTAGTCCCTTAATTAGTCTTTATTAATCCACCTTTAGAAGGCTGAAAGTGCAATTAGGTCAGCAAAACCTTCCTCTAACTGCGCCCAATGTAGTGTTTCTGGGTGAAAAAATGATTAACTGGGCAGCTAAATAGTAGGAAATTAAAATGTTATAGTGTCAAGCTTCCACTCAATTTTAGAATGTAAACGTTTGGATAGTTTGAGCCTGGGCCAACACCAATTGCAGGTAAAATCTATGATGCCTCTTTGAAAGGAGATACTATCTGGTAACTGAATAGCAATGGAGAGAGTCCTAAAAAAGTTATAAGGATATTGTATTAATCTTTAAAGTGAATATTCAACCTTACCTGTGACTATTACATGTAGGCAATATTAAAATTATCTTTGCAGCTATGAAAACATAGTGGGGTACATAGTTACATAGTATACTTACATAGTTACATAGCTGAAAAGAGACTTGTGTCCATCAAGTTCAGCCTTTCTCAAATATGTTTTTGCTGTTGATCCAAAAGAAGGGAAAAAACCCAGTCTGAAGCACTAATTTTGCAACAAACTAGAAGCAAATTCCTTCTTGACACCAAAATGGCAGTCAGATATTGCCTTGGATCAAGCAGCTATTATCCCACTAATTAGAAATGATATCCCTTTATGTTATGTTTTTGTAAGTATTTATCCAATTGCTGTTTAAACATCTGTATGGACTCTGATAAAACCATCTCCTAAGGCAGAAAATTCCACATCCTTCTAGTTCTTACTGTAAAAAAAAATAAAATAAAATAAATACTGTTTTTTGCCTTAGATGAAATCTAATTTCTTTCAGCCTAAATGCCTTGTGAGCTCGTGTCCTATGTATAGCTCTGTTTATGAATAGATTTCCAGATAATGGTTTGTACTGGCCCCAAAGTAGTTAGCTTGGTACAAAGTTTGTGAGTTGGAAGTAATATGGACTCCTAGTTACTTTAGAGGACATATACATCAGTAAAATGAATATGAATCACCTAGATTAGAGATAACAAAGCGGCATAGGCCATACATTTAGCACCTCACACGTTAAGCAATGAATGTTGTATTCTGAGAGCGAAAAGAATCAAATAAATCAAATAAACTAACTAAGCTGGGAAGGGTAAAGTGCAGAGAAGGAGGGTGAGGAGGTAATTGTTGGTAAGAAGGCAGTCCGAAGTCCTTATCTAGTTACACCTTGAATTGTTGGGTCAAGTCTAATGACTTTAGCTAGTGGTTCAACTACACGGTTGATAAGGATGTAGACACTGTAGATACTGAAAACCACTAATTGAGCCATTGTACTTGAAATGCAGAAAAGCCAGCATTATTACTCCATATAGGGTAAATATTATTGTGCAAACTGCTAAACTATCCGTAAGTCCAGTAGAGTGCCTGATTCATCTTGCCCCACACTACCTCTATTTGTGAGCCAGCTTTAGTAAGTAGTTTATCCGATTCACTTCTTTCTGGACTCCTACAAAATGTCATTGACACCTAAATCATTGTTAAGTTACCTGTGCATGTTGCGTATTCTTGGACATACGTTACCTGATTGTGCATTGTTTCTGTGTCATTACTGATGCTGCTCACTTCCAAACAGGGTCTTCTTATAACCGCAAAATTATGCGTCATTCCAGGATGCCAGATTCCATGGCATTATTTGGGTGTCAATCTACGTGCACCTTTTGGCACAGCAAGAATGACAACAAACTATAGGGTTTCTCTTACCCCTCTTACATCAAGTTTTATTTAAGACCTATTTAAGTCTCCTCCATTCTGTTTAACCGCACTTAAGATTTTCTGGAACCTTGACCTTCTCTTTTGCTGAGCTTGCTTTTACCTGCTTGCAGGTACTTTCTTGCCTAATGTAAAGCTGCTGTTTGAGACTGGCCACCCTGTGGTTATCCTTTTCGTGATATTTGGGTAGTGTGGTTCCTCTACTGAAACAGAATACATTGTTTACATGCAGAGTCCAGGCTGAAGTAGATGAAGTGATTGGCTCCAAAAGAGACCTTGATTACGAAGACCTCGGAAAACTAAAGTACCTGTCCCAGGTAAACCCCAATATATTAATGTGCATCATGTAAACAGAGACATGAGATCGGTTTTAAACATTCTGGTTTACCATTAAGCAGAGAATGAAAGAAAATGATATTTTTTACTCTGTGTCTGTTCACATAGAAGATTTCTAGGTATTTGCTCCTCTGAACATCTTCTATAATCAGTTCCAGGAGCAAAGCTTGCCAAGATCATTTAAATTGATGTCAGAGGCATCTTGATACTTAATACACAAAGTAACTCATTTTTATATACATCTACGAATCTGTGCACTTGCCATCCATTTACCCATTTTGCTTGCATGTTATTTGTGACAGTCACCTACTGCTGCACCTACTCTTCTTAAACCTATGTTTTATCTATGTTCTCCATATCCATATTTTGACCTAGGCCCGCTAACCGCACAATATGTTTCTCAGGTTGGTTTTAGAGCCTGCTGCAATGAGGAATATCTGTATTTCTAGAGCCTGAGGAATGCACACCACATTACCTTAGGGAATGCATCCAGTGACATTTTTCTTTTTTTATATAAAGAGAATATTTAATGAGGAACCAGTCATCAAAAGAGTCATTTATATATTTCAAGAAAACTAAAACGTAACTATATTTTTTAAATTGCCAACTGAGCATATATGCTTAAAATGGACACTTTACTGCCCAATTCCAAACCATTAAAAGATCATTGTTTTGTAGGTATACCCCACAATGAAAACTTACACGCATTTCCTTTGTATTTCTTTCATTGAGGATATATCTAAAATCAGTTTGCAAAAGCTGCAGATCTGTTGTCTGCTGCCTTTGCAAGCCCTCCCTTTCTTCCCAAGCCTAAACTGTCTGTGATTGTCCAGTCACAGACTTCCCACAAAGAGAAGTCTTTGCAAGATAGGTGCTCTGATCAATAACTTGTCTTTTGAGGTTTGTTCCACTGCACTAAACAACCAGGAAGTAACATGACCAGTTGTCAGCAGGGAAGGGGGAGGGGGGGGGAGTGGGCAGTTTATTTATAAAAGTGTCATTTTTTTTTAAATCTGTACTTTTTCTAAAATGAATAATTGAGGACACACTCATCACACATTAAGCACTTCAGCAATCTGAAGGGCTATAAAGTTCTGGATTGTCAATGTAATATTTTAATTCTGTACCTAGTGCATATAGGTATCTAATTGAGAGAGCAAGGTCAGTTGAACTCTGCTTTACAGTAAGCCTTGGCACAACTGACTAACTGCACGCTTATACTTGTAGGTAGGTAATATGTATACCAAATGAGCCACCATCTGCTATCACCTTTCATTGAAATTCAATTAGTTAGCAGCAAATACAAATAGGGGTATACTTCCAAAGTCAGCTACTGGTTGTATTTTAGGTTTGGACGTTTTCACCGAACTGAAAGTGCAAAGTCTGTCACTCAGAGTGCTTTCTAAACTAACTAATTTTTCTGTGGCTCTGTCTGGACTGGCAGGAGGGAAGTTCCACCTGAAGCTTTTTTCGGTAATGGAAATGAGTTCTTATGTTTTTTTTTTTTTGTTTTTTTTTAGATCCTTAAGGAGACATTGCGGTTATACCCTACAGCACCAGGAACTTCTCGAGGGCTGCAGGAGGACCTTGTGATAGAAGGAGTGAGAATTCCATCCAAGGCAACTGTAATTGTACGTTCCAAATTCTATCTCGGTTAGATATGCCTGTCTTACTCCCACTATGCTGTATAAATGACTGGTTGTGAGATCACCAAAGTTTGTTTCTTTACAAGTTAAACTACATAGAGGGTTGTGAATTCTTGGAAATGCAAACTGAATGTTAAAGGGTTACTCCACCCCTCTTATAGGTTTGCTGCTTTGGGCTTACATAGCGCTATTGGTCCTTGACAAAAGCACCCCCTACCTTAATAATGTAAAACAAAACAAATGTATCATCACTCTTTGTCTTTTTTTATCGGATTGTTTGCAGTGACCAATAACTTGACCCCATACACAACACCTGATCTAATTGAAATAATCACCCATGAAACATAATGCACATTATATAGTAATGTCACAGAACAAACATTCAATTTGTTTTCTTGCAGTTCAATTCCTATATAATGGGAAGGATGGAGGAATATTATGACGACCCTCTAACATTCAATCCAGATAGATTTGGCCCTGATGCCCCAAAGTAAGTTTTTATTATTTCCATGAAAGTGATGCATTTTACTCTGACTCTATGTGATATTTAAAATAACATTTACATTGTTTCCCACTCAGACCGTACTTCACATATTTCCCATTTTCTCTGGGTCCGCGATCCTGTATCGGGCGGGTATTTGCACAGGTGGGTAAATAGCATAATTATACTGTTAAATTGGTTATATAACACACTATACATTTAGCGATTAATGGGAAGTGATTGCAAACCAGAAATGGAGGATGCATTTGGTTTAAAGGGTAATCTAGACGTGCTGTCCCTTTCTATGTCTAGAGGGGTAGTAGCTACACCTCACTGCCTAAGCCCAAAGAAGGCCAAAATGAACATCAGGGGATGTTGTATCTCTTGTGCAGAGGGGTCTTGCTGTTTTTGGTTCTGTACTGGTACTGTGTGTGAGATTAGACTAATACACAAGGGATATGTATCCTCTGCATTGGCCCAAGCAAATTAAAACCTGCTTGAGACCTGAGTGGGAACTGACTGAAGTTGTTTTTGTTCCATCACGATCTGTAAAACACAGCTTTACTTGCTGGCCAAATGATTTCTTAAAAATGGAAAAGACTTGCAGAAATAATTTAAGACTACAGGACTCCAAAAAAAAAAAGGAGAGAACTGGAGAGACTGAGAAAACGGCTCGTTGGAGTTATATTTAGAATAAATGTTTATGGTGCGTGTAACAATATAACAAATTCAGGTAGTGCAAACTAGCCACGTCAGTGCAGTCCTGTGCAATTCTGGACTGTCTAAATAGAAATGAAGGCTCTGGCACATAACTTTGCACAGTTTTATTGTTTCACTAAGGTAGTGGCAGCAACTAGATTTGCGCACGACATGATTGTTCAATTCTTTTGAACAAAGTTCCAACGTGGAACTTTTTTGGGGGGTAAGTCCGGCAATGCTTGACAATGTGATGGCTCAGTCAGGCCAAAATTTGGTTGTGACAATTAAATCAGCCGATCCAAATGCTTATCATTTGGTGATTAGCCAGCGCCTGCTAGCCAGCTGCCACATTAAATAGGTAAAGAATATAAAAATGAGCCTGTGTGGTCAAAATGACACCATCTTAGTATAAGAGAGATGTAAAACCTCCTTTATGCCCACACCTATTGCATGCCTGCGGGTGTGGGCATATCTACCAAACAGGTGACAGCTCGTGGCTGCTCAGTGTTATTAAAAGACATACTGGATACTGCAATCACCAAATATCCCGGTGCTCTTAAGCCAAGGCTTGCCAGGCCTCCCTTCCAAGATATGCAGACTAAATAACGGTTCAGGCACTCTGGGATAACGGATATAGCAGCTTTATTGCAGCAAAAGCAGGAACGTTTCGACCCTAACGGGTCTTTATCAAGCTTGAGTGCATGGACCATTATTTATTCTGCATATTATTAAAACAAGTAACAGTTGCTAATAAAGGACCCATCCCTTGAATTGGGTGTTGTCTTCGAATGAAATAATGGGTGTTAATAGGTCACAAAGTATCCCCCACCAGCATCCCACTTATTGCCAAAGTCAAATCTAGTCGTGTTTAACTTATCAACACTTTGAACAGTAACAGCTTCTTGGACCTGGAGCTGAGATTTACTGTGGGTCCACTTACAAAATTGAATTTGCAACTTTGACATCTTCTACTTAGAAGATCATGAGCCTGTCCTCTGACTCAACTGCAGCCATTTTTTGTCAAGTAAGTGTGTATGCTGTATACTTGTTTAGTGTTTTAGATACAAATGAAGTTTCAGCAACTGAAATCTTGGACAAAACCAACATCAGATCTGGATGTGCGTGTCTCTGGAGTTCATGGCTCCAGTCTTCGTCTCTATTTAGATACAGTAAAGCTCCTCTATTTCTAGACTAAAAATGTCAAAAACATTGACTTTTACAATTAGAATTATATATATCTAAACAGTTCAAAACAAAGCTAACCAACAAATGTAAGATGCTAATCACACTGCTGAAGGTTTCTCCAATCGCCGCTAGCCATTGACAAGTAAAGAGTTAGCCCTGATAAGTAAAAATTCACCCTTGAACGAGTTAGCTCAGGGAATACCGCACCTGTGATTGGTATGCCCCATGGTTACAGTCATTTGGCTTAATTAAAAATACTTATCTGATGATATTATGAGTTGATGATTATCAGGGCCGGACTGGGAAAAAAAAATTGGCCCAGGAATTTTTTAATCACAGTGGCCCACTGAAAAGGGGGCAGGGCCAGATAGGTTGCATGTTGTCATCCCCAATGACAAGCACGCCCCATCTCAAAGTGAGCATGTTGGTTCAATGCTCTTCCAGAGCAGACCATGCACAGAGCTCTGCTGAAGAGCTCTAGCATAAGAAAAAGGCCCTGTATATGTTCTGCATTATGCAAGAAAATTTAATAATATGCTTGCACTGTGTTTTCTTGAAACTTGTCTCTGGTGTCAACATAAATGGGATACCAGAAGACAAAAATGCCAGGAAAGAGTACTGTGCATGTGTTTATGGGATTGCATGTGTGTAGAGTGAGCTGATTGTTGTGTGGTATTGTGTTAATAGGTTGGTTTGTCATGTTGTGTTTGTGGTGTAATGTATGTGTGTCTAGGTGCTGTAGAGAGTGTGTGTTTAGGGGATGTAGCAAGTGTGTGCATACGAGCTGTAGTGTGTGTGTGTGTATAGATGATGTAGTGTGTGTAGGGGTTGTATAGAGTGTGTGTTTAGGGAATGTAGTATGTGTTTGCTTACAAGGAATCTAGTGTGTGGATAGGGGATCCAGATTGTGTAGGTGGTGCGGTGTGTGTGTGTAGGGGATCTAGTGTGTGCTTGAAGGACCCAGAGTATGTATAGGAGATCTAGTGAGTGTGTGTAGAAGATTCAGAGTGTATATAGGGTTCTAGTGTGTGTATATGTGTAGATGATCCAGAATTGGGTAAGGGATCTAGTGTGTGTCTGGAATGT
This sequence comes from Pelobates cultripes, assembly GCA_933207985.1. Taxonomy (NCBI): domain Eukaryota; kingdom Metazoa; phylum Chordata; class Amphibia; order Anura; family Pelobatidae; genus Pelobates; species Pelobates cultripes. The sequence goes on along the minus strand of OW240924.1, from coordinate 47,804,779 downwards.
AATGTGTTTAGGGGTGCAGTATGTGTGTGATGGGTTCTGTAGTGTATATATACATATATTTGTGGAAGTATTGTGTGTGTAGTGTATATGTGTGAGGGTGCTGTGTGTGTGTGGTGGACGGATGCTGTGTGTGCGCTTGGAGGGATTGTGTGTTGGGGAGGCAGGTTAATGTCTATATATTGTGAGAGAAAATGTGGTTTGGTAGTTGATGGCATATACATTAGGCCTGATTTACCGAACAGCAGCCTGAGGTTTGAGAGTTAAATGTCCCAGGGAGAGATGTTAGGTTTGCAAGATGCACTACTGGTACTCTGCAAACCACGGTATGGGTCCCTGGGGTGCAGCACTTGGAGAGCAGGGAGGGCCAGTGCTCCAATAGCACCAGCTGCTAAGTAACAGTCTGACCAGAACTTTTATTTTGCTTTGTAGTTTCACTTTTGCCTAATTGCACCTCACCTGTATCTGATCAATTAGCTAACAGGCTTTTAAAATGAAGGGATCAGCATGCTGCAGAGTGAGGAGGAAAAGCCAGAGGAATGGTGTCTTGCAGTTATACTTTTTGTAAATTGGCAAGTGGGAAAGCCACCCAATTCTAGATAGGGATTTACTGTGTATAGTAAGTGCTCAAGCAAGAGCAAGGAATTTTGTTTTGTTTATTTTTCATTTTTTAAACACCTGTGTGTGTGTGTGTGTGTGTGTATATATATATATATATATATCTCACCAAGTAAAGCTGACAAAACTGAGCTGCATGTGTCCTGGACTTTCATTACCCTAGAAGGCTGTGGTTACAAGATCTGTGACAAAATCTTGCCTGGAAAAGAGGTGGTGTGTTACTATATATATATCATTATATCCCCCCTTCCTTATTACATTTAGCCTGGGGGGGGGACCATACTGCCATCTCTGGTGGTCATACTGGTGAGTGAACCGTGAGAAGAACTCGGCAGAGCTGCAAGATAGAGCTCCTCCGGGTCCTCCACTCCCTCCCTCCCCCTCCAGCGGCCTTGTTACACTGCCTGTGGGCTGGTGAGTGAGGTCTTTCATCCGTCATGGAATGCAGCATGGCCCTGCATGGACCAGACGGGGAGATCCTGTGAGCTCCCCTGCCGGCCTCGGCACATGGACATCGCGGCCCACCGTGCGTTTACCCGGTGTGACAAATGGCCAGTCCAGGCCCGATTATTCAATCTGTCTCTGTTTCAGATCGCTAGTACTGTTCATGCTTTATTTTGTGTTTTATATTTGTTAACAGACTGGGCTACCACATACGACTATTGCCCTTATGTAAAGTGATAACATTGACTGCTATGTTCAATATCTTTTATGCGCTTGTGAACCTCTTACATTTGTGTCTATGTTTATTTGTGTCTGTCTATTAAAAACACAATAAGAACTTTATTTACAAATGAAAAATTACTCTTGGAGAGTGTGCCATCCAGGCTTGTAATGGCAAGTAACTATTATGGCCTGGCTAGTAGTTTAGGGCTTGACATTTTAAGCCCTGCTAATCTAATCAAGTAATACAAAGGTAATAACTGTATATATTTTTGTGTGAATAAATAAGACAAACATATTTGTAGTTTATCCCTAATTTGAGATCTTTACAGTCTGCAGATTGTAATTGTGAAGCACACAAAAGCAATTTAATGGTTTAAAAAGTGCTCACATTCAGCTTGTAAAGAGCTATGTCATTTCCATGTAACAATGTTAGAAATTCAGTCATACATGTAGTTTTCTATTTCAAATAGATGGAAGCGAAAGTGGTGATGGCTAAACTCTTGCAAAGATTTGAGTTCAAGCTGGTGGAAGGACAGAGTTTTAAGATACTAGACACCGGAACTCTCCGACCCCTTGATGGAGTGATTTGTACATTAAGACAACGGACAACAAAGAAGATGTTGTAGAGAATTAGAATTTCATGCATCGTGGTGACTGACCCTATAACAATGGAGGCCCTGAAAGAGTGACAGTGAACACAGAAATTAAATAATTCAGAGTAAAGCTATAATTAGTAACGCACAGATCATAGTAAATTAATATTAACAGCTTTAAAATGTCAGACTTTTGGACACCAAAATATATATCTATTTAAATAAAGGGTCTATAACTGTTACATATCTTTGTTTTTCTAAATTTTCTCTTTTATAAAAACAAAACTAGTATAAGTTAAAACAATAAAGTATTTTAAAGTGGACATGCCATGGATTGATTTTAGTGAATTTTATATGCAACTTATGAAAAATACACTTATTACAACTACTTTTTTTTGTTTTGCTTTGTTTTTCTTACCCCTCTAATGTTAGAACAGTGTATGTATGTCTGTGTGTTTGTTAAGTGGCAGATGCAAGGGGGGTCACTCGGGCATGTGCTCCCAGAGCCGGTGCAAGGACTTCTGCCGCCCTCTCATGAAAGCAAATACAATCTCAATAAACTTTGAATTGCAGTGAGTTGAAAACTGAACAAATTGCAAAGTTTAAGCAAAAAGAGCTGAACTGTGACTGTAGTCGAAGATGAGCTCTTCAGGCCTAAATTTTGCCATATGGTTTCCAGTTAGGTCTGCCTTATACACACATACTACCTAATGCGTACATCCATACACACATAATGCCTATTAAATGCATCCATACACACATAATGCCTAGTACATGCATCCATACACACATATTTCCTAATAACTACATCCATACACACATAATGCCTAGTACATGCATCCATACACACATACTGCCTAATACCTACATCCATACACACATACTGCCTAATATTTACATCCATACACACATACTGTCGGATACATGCATCCATACACGCATACTAATACCTACATCCATACACACACACATAATGCCTAGTACATGCATCCATACACACATACTGACTAATACCTACATCCATACACACATAATGCCTAGTACATGCATCCATACACACATACTGCCTAATACCTACATCCATACACACATACTGCCTAATATTTACATCCATACACACATACTGTCGGATACATGCTTCCATACACGCATACTGACTAATACCTATAGCCATACACGCATACTGACTAATACCTATATCCATACACACATACTGCCAAATACATGCATCCATCCATACACACTGCCTAATACATGCATCCATCCATACACACTGCCTAATACATGCATCCATCCACACACACCGCCTAATGCATGCATCCATACACACACACCGCCTAATGCATGCATCCATACACACACACTGCCTAATGCATGCATCCATACACACACACTGCCTAATGCATGCATCCATACACACACACACACACTGCCTAATGCATGCATCCATACACACACACACACTGCTTAATGCATACATACATACATACATACATACACACACTGCCTAATACATTGTACATTGAATACAGAATATATCGCTGTGATAAAATATGTATTCAATGCATTTGGTGAATATAATTTATAATAAGACTAGCATAGATGAGCACACTCGCTGACAGACACTCACTCACAGACATACACTCACTCACTGACACACATACTCACTGACAGACACACAAAGACACTCACTGACAAACATACACTCACTCACTTACACACATACTCACTCACTGACAGACACAGACAGGCACTCACTGACTGCCAGACATACACTTACTCACTGACACACACACTCACACAATTCTATTTTTGAGGTTCATCCAGCCTCCCTACTTCTCTAGGTTCCAGTGTGGGGAAGCTCCTCACTCCTCCAGCATGCTGTTTAGTATGTCGGGGCTGGAATGACATCATATTCCGGCTCCCGGCATCACAGAGGGCGCACAAGGGAGGAGTAGGAAGCTACAAGAATAGCCTCCCTTGCCTACCCATAATGCTGCCTGCCTCCTCTCCTCCGGCATTCATCAGCCGAGCGGGCACCTGCTATCAAGGTAAGCAGGCTACGCCATGCTGAAGGACAGCTTCGGGGTGCCCTGAGGTGGCAAGATGGCCACCTCCGGGGCCCCCTGTGACATGGCTGCTCTGGGTGCCCCCACCTTCAGGCGCCTGGAAGATTGGCCCGGCACTGGGGGGGATAGGGGGTGCTGGACAACAAAAAGAGATGTGGTCTGAGAGTGACAGTGAGAAGTGGGCCTAGAAGAGAAATATGGGATGGAAGAAAGATGTTGATCGCCGATTATAGTGATGAAAAGTAATAAGGAATCCTGTTCTGCAGGATTCTTCATTGCCTAATTACATAAATGTACACACCTTCTGATTTCTACATACTACAGGTCAGCCCTTTTCATGTGCTGCCCATAATGTATTTGTGATATGGGTCCCTGAAAACATGGTGATTCTGGACACACTGGCCATGTGGAACAATTGCTGTTGTAATTGACAAGATAAAATAAGCCAGCAATCAATCACAACAATAAAATGTGCAGTGTGTGGTATGTAATCACAGTACTTCATGTGTAAGTGTTTCACAGAGCTCCACTCTCATAAATAATAAAACTCCCAGTAGTATCTGGTAAGTATGAGTGTATAGATATAGATATATATATATATATATATATATATATATATATATATATATATATACACACAGGGCCAGATTAAGAGCCCATTGGACCTAGTGCTGACAATTATGATGGGCCTAATTATAGAATTGTATCAACAGAAAAAACTTAAAACAGTCATACCTCCCAATCGTCATGTATCTGGTGGAAACTCCTACTTAAGGAGTCTTTACTGTTTAGATAATTCCTCTGGCAATGGTCAGATGAAAAGGACACAGATTCCAATTTTATTACAGGGTTATGTAGGAAAAGCCAGGGTAATCCAATGAGGGCAGAGTTTGTGTCTGTTCCCCTGAACGCTGCAAACCACGTGGTGCATCTGCGGGGCCTGGGGAGATGGGAGAGAAAGCAAAGCGCCTTGTGCCAATGGCGTGCTGTAGAGGAGTGGAGGAGACAACCGGTAGGTGAAGTGCATCCCTCACTTCCAGAACGCCAAGAAAAACTTTTTTCTTGGTGTCCGGCCAGTGAGTGAGTGGCGCCAAACCCTCCCGGCATGCCGTAAAACTAATATAGGAGGAGTTGAGCACCCTATTCCCATGGGAACACAATCAAGATGATGTATTTAGAGCTTTATTGAAGGGCTAATTTATTACTTTTTTTTTGCTGTTTGGAATTTTACTGTATTTCGTAAACGGTATATCTTCTGAATGCATAAATATTCCCATACATATCTTTGTGACATTATGAAACTAAATTACAGTGTCACTCATTTTATTTGATACTCATACTTTCCAGTTACCCCACAAATGCATACCATTTACAAATGTAAACACATATGTCACAAAATATTGATCCTTACTCGGGGCAGTCTTTCCACATGGGCATTGTGACGAAGTGCCCTTCGCCACTTGGTCCTGGAGAGGCCTACTTGCCAGCCTCCTCCCCTGTGACTATGACTCTTTCATGTATCTGGCTTTAAAGCCCCTATTCTATCTTCAGACAGACTATTTATGTAGGCTGCTTTATTTCTCTTATGTTTTAGTCACCCTGTACCCATTATAGGTGCAGGGTGTGTGTAATGTAATTGTTTACAGTGTGTGTGTATGTACTGTGTAATGTATTGCCTTCTCTCCTGTACTGCTGAGGTTTGCTACCAACTAGGTGGGTTTGGCTATGGAGCTTGTCTAGTGCCCTCTGTTGGTAGCAACAGCAATATGCACTACCTGAATTGCAAGACTGGTTTATTTGCATATTCGGGTAGATTTGCATATTGCTAATTCTGCAGGCAGGTGAGATATTTACTGTTAAATATTGTCTCCCCCCACCCCTTTAAAAATGTGCCATTGTGTTGTGATAAGTCACTGTGTGTTTCTTGATATGGTTTGACTGTTTGTGATTTTATTGAGGTTTCACAACAATGTTATTGTGGTGACTGTATTGGCTGGTCCCAAGGGAATAAAGGTTTTGACAGTTTTTCTTGATCCCTCTAAACGTAGCCTTGTCTCGTTATTGGAGGGAGCTGTTATAATCACATTGGGGATTGCTATGCTCTGCATGCTCCCCTGAGCTTGAGTCACTTAGCTCTTTTAAGAGCTTGTTCCTGACAGCTCTCCTTGGAGGAGGGGTCTTCACCACACAGTCCTGGATGCTGGAGGTTCGTACAGGGTGGAAGGAAGAGTTCTTTCCCACACAGTCCTGGAGGACAGAAGCTCATCCAGGGTGGAAGGAAGACGGCGAGACTCCAGTCAAGATACGGCGGTTGCGGAGTCTGCGGTGGTTGTGGTGTCTGCTGCATTGCTTGGAGTCCTCAGGAAGCGCTAGGAGCATCCGTCAACGGAGGGTACTCGGTCGGAGTACAGGGAGCTCCGTTACATTGGTGGCAGCGGTGGGATGGCGTCCTAGTGCGAGGAGAAGCAGCTCGGAGACACTGGTATCGTATGAGAGGTTATTGAGGGCAACGCTAGCCACTGTGCAGCGTCCCTAACTACAGCAGCATGGAGCAGGGATGGATAGAGCCCTGCGAAGAGCACCTCAACAGGATACGTCGCTACGAGGACGACGCTTACATTGAGGAGGTAAAGAGGCGGTTGGTCTGCTATGGCCCAGACCTTTCGAACGAGGTGGTCCACCAAGTAATGCGCCAGTTGAGTGCTGAGAACAGTGCGGCAATGGCCTTTGAGCGAAAACTGTGGAGGTTGAGGATATGGACACCTAGTCTCCAGCGACAGTGTAAGTTCCAGGGAGCCGAAGGTGTCGTCCTTCCTCCCCAGCGGCAGTGCAAGTTCCAGGGAGCTGAAGGTGTCATCCTTCCTCCCCAGCGGCAGTGCAAGTTACAGGGAGCCGAAGGTGTCGTCCTTCCTCCCCAGCGGCAGTGCGAATTCCAGGGGGCCGAAGGTGTCGTCCTTCCCCCGCAACAGCAGCAGTGTGTCCTACAGGGAGCAGAGACAGTTGGTCTCTCTCTCCAGCAGCAGGACATTGTTATGGGAGTGGAGACAGGCGGTCTCCCTCTTCAGCGGCAGCCTGTGTTTCAGGGAGAGGAGCACAGCACCCTATCTCCCCAGCAGCAGCTTACCCCACCAAGGGGAGACACCAATCTCCCAGATGGCGTAGATGGGACCGTGGTCTCTGTGCCTGACCTACAGGGATGCTGGACAGCCTGTCCAGATCCCCAACTACCCTCACAGGGACAACAGGAAGAGGGGGTAAGTACGAATTCCCCTCCCCAGCTAACTCCTAACTTGGCCCCAGGGTTAACAGAGGAGATGTTAACCCCCACTGACTCCCATGTTCCCCTGGCTACTGAGCCGGACTATGTTCCCAGCACCCCAGCGGAAGAGCTGGCAGCTGGGCAGAGTGCAGTCGGCCTCTGCCCTCCCTTTGTCCCTTGTCCAGAGCCTGATGTCCTGCAGGCTATACCAGCAGAAGAGCTGGCATCAGGGCAGACCGCCCCTGGCCTCTGCCCTACCGATCCCCTTGTCACAGGACTGGCCTGCACCCCCCTCCTCCCAGCAGAAGCGCTGGCATCAGGGCAGAGCGCCGCTGGCCTCTGCCCCTCAAGTCCCCACAGCGTGTTGCCCCATCACCCCAGAGGAATACCCAGGTGCAGTCACTGTTTGCTGTGGGTGGGCTACTCTAATAACTGTTTGTTGTGGGTGGGCTACTCTGGCACTTGCTTATGGTCGGTGGGTGACTCGACTAACTTAGGCACTGACCGACAGAAAGTCAGGTGCCTGGTTAGTCTTCCCCCCAAAGGGGAGATATGTGACGAAGTGCCCTTCGCCACTTGGTCCTGGAGAGGCCTACTTGCCAGCCTCCTCCCCTGTGACTATGACTCTTTCATGTATCTGGCTTTAAAGCCCCTATTCTATCTTCAGACAGACTATTTATGTAGGCTGCTTTATTTCTCTTATGTTTTAGTCACCCTGTACCCATTATAGGTGCAGGGTGTGTGTAATGTAATTGTTTACAGTGTGTGTGTATGTACTGTGTAATGTATTGCCTTCTCTCCTGTACTGCTGAGGTTTGCTACCAACTAGGTGGGTTTGGCTATGGAGCTTGTCTAGTGCCCTCTGTTGGTAGCAACAGCAATATGCACTACCTGAATTGCAAGACTGGTTTATTTGCATATTCGGGTAGATTTGCATATTGCTAATTCTGCAGGCAGGTGAGATATTTACTGTTAAATATTGTCTCCCCCCACCCCTTTAAAAATGTGCCATTGTGTTGTGATAAGTCACTGTGTGTTTCTTGATATGGTTTGACTGTTTGTGATTTTATTGAGGTTTCACAACAATGTTATTGTGGTGACTGTATTGGCTGGTCCCAAGGGAATAAAGGTTTTGACAGTTTTTCTTGATCCCTCTAAACGTAGCCTTGTCTCGTTATTGGAGGGAGCTGTTATAATCACATTGGGGATTGCTATGCTCTGCATGCTCCCCTGAGCTTGAGTCTCTTAGCTCTTTTAAGAGCTTGTTCCTGACAGCTCTCCTTGGAGGAGGGGTCTTCACCACACAGTCCTGGATGCTGGAGGTTCGTACAGGGTGGAAGGAAGAGTTCTTTCCCACACAGTCCTGGAGGACAGAAGCTCATCCAGGGTGGAAGGAAGACGGCGAGACTCCAGTCAAGATACGGCGGTTGCGGAGTCTGCGGTGGTTGTGGTGTCTGCTGCATTTCTTGGAGTCCTCAGGAAGCGCTAGGAGCATCCGTCAACGGAGGGTACTCGGTCGGAGTACAGGGAGCTCCGTTACAGGCATGCTGGGCACTTGCCTAGGGGCCCCACAGGCATGGGTGCCCCAACATGCTACCCAGCACGCCCAGGCCGACAGGGGAGATCCTTTGATCTCCTTTGCTAGCCCATGGAGAGCCGGCCCTGCTTACATGCTGTGGGCCCTCTCGGGCCGATGGGAAAATCAAAGATCTCCCTCACAGGCCCAAAGGCCCTTCGCTAGTGAAAGAGAGGGAGGGTGGAAGGGAGAGAGGATCTGGGAAGCAGGAAGACAGGAGAAAGCCTGCAGCCAGAGGAGCTGCAGGCTAAAGATCTATTACTCACCACCGGACCACCAGGGCTGGCAGTGTCCCCCCTCCTTCAAGGTAAGACGAAGGGTGGAGGGCAATAAGTTTTTTTGTTTTTTTTAAATCTTTTTAAATAAAAGAAACAAAAAATCCATATCCCTATGCACCCTCCTACACACACACACACACACACAGCATCTCTCACATATCACCCCTCACACACACACACACAGAGCACTTCTCACACACACAAACAGCATTCCTCACACAGACACTCAACCCCTCACATACACACAGAGCACCCCTCACTGCTGTCTGTGTGTATGTATTCAATAGTCAGTGTGTGTGTATTAAGTAGTCTGTGCGTGGACTCAGAAGTCTCTGTGCATGTATTCGGCAGTCCGTATGTGTAGTCAGCAGTCTGTGTGTATAGTCAGCAGTCTGTGTGTATAGTCAGCAGTCTGTGTGTATAGTCAGCAGTCCGTGTGTATAGTCAGCAGTCCGTGTGTATAGTCAGCAGTCCGTGTGTATAGTCAGCAGTCCGTGTGTAGTCAGCAGTCCGTTTGTGTGTATTCAGCAGTCTGTGTGTTTGTATTCTAAGAATGTATTGTATTTGTTGGAGATACCAATAAATATATAAAGAGAGAGAGAGAGAACATAATCTGTCCTAATTAACTGGGATCCTAAATAAATGAAACACTTAAAATCTAACGTTTAATAGATATGGTTAAAAAAGGTGAAGTAACCTTAAATCTTAGGGATACAGGGGATAGGGAAAATATATACAAGAGATAACGATATATAAAAACAAGAGATAAAATAAAGTAGTGATGTGAATGCCTTTCACTGAGCTAGTTTAACAAAAAGATACTTTTCAGTCATGAAGTAATGACTCCAAAAAAGTAACTATCTGAAAGTATCTAATGTGATAGTAGCAGTTATAGGAAAGGTACCTATAAAGGTACCTATTAGAGTTGAGCAAACCTGTACTGAAAAGTTTGGGTTCGTACCGAACATTACATTTTTTGGACCCGGACAAGGACATATCACTGTATGTTCGGGTTGCAGTTCGGCGATTTAATGACTCATTTTGAAAGGGTGCAGGGCAACCAATCAACAAGCATTTGACTACTAATGGCATGGCTGTGATGGCAAGTACAGCAAGCGACCCAGCCTGTGGCTGCTCACAGTTAAAAAAAAAAAAAAAAAATCCCCCCTCCTGAGCCCCCACCCGCGACGCACAAGTGGGGGCTTTTAAACTAAAGGGGGGACCTATTGTCCCCCCCGGGTCCCCACCCCTGTGCGGTGGGTGGAGGCCCTAAATAACAGTAAGGGGGGACCTACTGTCCTCCCCCACAGCCCCCACCCCTGTGCGGCGGATGGGGGCCCTAAATAACAATAAGGGGGACCTATTTTGTCCTCCCCCCGACCACCACCCCTGAGCGGTGGGTGGGGACCATAAATAAAAGTTGGGGGGGGACACCTAATGTCCTCCCCCCGGCTTCCACCCCTGAATGGTGGGTGGGGGCCATAAATAAAAATTGGGGGGGGATCTAATGTCCTCCCCCCGGCCACCACCCCTGCGCAGCGGGTGGGGGCCCTAAATAACAATAAGGGGGGCCCTACTGTCCTCCCCGCCCTAACCCCAGAGTGGTGGGTGAGGACCATAAATAAAAATTGAGGGGGGGGACCTAATGTCCTCCCCGTGGCCCCCACCCCAGCCCTGCGCTGGATTTCAAGCTAACCAAATCAGAGTGCTCTGTGTCATTTTACACAGCGTGGGAAAGTTCTTTGGAATTTTCCCACGCTGTGTAAAATGACACAGAGCACTCTGATTGGTTAGCCTGAAATCCAGCCAATCAGAGTGCTCTGTGGCAACGCTTCGCACAGCACGCAGGCGAGTCTCGCGAGAGTTAGAGCTGGAGAGGGAACACAGCAGCGTTGTGTGTGCAGCGGCTGGCTCCCTCCACCGGACCACCAGGTGATCTCCCCCCTCCCTGACAAGGTAAGAAGCAGGGAGGGGGCAATAAAACAAAAAAAAATATAAACACATAATTTAAAAAGTAAAATGCTTCCCCCCTATTACCCAGCACACACACACACACACACATCATCCAGCACACACACATCACATCACCCAGCACACACACACACACACACCATCCAGCACACACACTGCATTAATTATACACAATCTGCACTTACTACAAACACACTACATTCATTATACACACTGCATTTATTATAAACACACTACATTCACCACACACACTACGTTCATTATATACACTCTGCACTCACTACTATCACACTGCATTCACTATACACACTCTGCACTTACTACAAACACACTACATTCATTATACACTATCTGCACTCACTACAAACACACTACATTTATTATACACACTGCACACTCTGCATTCATTATACACACTCTGCACTCACTACAAACACACTACATTCATTATATACACACTGGACTCACTACAAACATACTACATTCATTATACACACTCTGCACTCACTACACAGTACATTATACACACTGCACTCACTACAAACACACTACATTCATTATATACACACACTGCACTCACTATAAACATACTACATTAATTATACACACTCTGCACTCACTACACAGTACATTTATTATACACATTGCACTCACTACAAACACACTACATTCATTATACACACTGCACTCATTACACAGACTGCATTCATTATACACAATCTGCACTCACTACACACACTGCATTCATTATACACACACTCCACTCACTACAAACACACTGCATTCACTACAAACACTACATTCATTATACACACACTGCATTCACTACAAACACACTACATTCATTATACACACTGCACTCACTACACACGCTGCACTCACTACAAACACACTGTATTCATTATACACACAATGCACTCTATACACTACAAACACTACATTCATTATACACAATATGCACTCACTACAAACACATTTCATTCATTATACACACTCTGCACTCACTACAAACACACTACATTCATTATACACACTCTGCACTCACTGCTAACACACTACATGCATTATACACACTCTGCACTCATTACAAACACACTATAGTGAATTCCTAACTCAAACCTCTAACAGGGAATGAAATAAAGAAGAGTAGTGTATATAGTTATAGCATAAGATCTGTAGTATACTGATATGGATTAATGAGCACCTTTCCTGTGTCACACTACACAGTAGATTGAGTAATGTCAGGATGCTCTATTATAACAGCTGGCCTTTGATCCTGATTTGTATCTTCTTCTTATTTCCCCCCCTGCACTGCATATCCTGATAACACCTTGTTGGGAAGTGTTAGTTTAATCAAGTAACACCTTTTGACCAGCTAATGCCAAATGTGCTTTAAGTTCTTTGAATATGCAATTGACAGGACATGACTGTATTATGTGAAGACAACCCCTTTTGGATGTGTACAGAATTTTGTTATAAGATCTGTGTTTTCCCCATTAAAATTAGGAGTAATATTCTGCCATACACTTGTGTGAATGAGTACTGCCCTCCGAACTCGTATTTCTGCTGTGTCCATTCCTTGTCTTCATACCTGAGAGAAAACATTGCTGTCTGCTGAATTTAAACCACAACATATACACATAGTGTTAAAGCGTAGAGTTATGGGGGTTAGCAAGAGAAAATCACTTGTTCTGATCAGTAAATGTCATGCAATGAAGCCCCAATCTGTATAACGGTTGATTGCTTAATACTAAACGTTTAGCAGAAATCTATGCCAATTCTAACCGTATTAGCTATAACCCTACAGCTCTGCCTTCAAGGGTACCTAATTCTAAACTGAGCTAAGAGTTAACAAAAATACCACCAGCAAATCCAAGATAAGTATGTGGACAAGGTAGGAGTCGAAGAGGAATAGTTTGAAGCTAAGGGTGAGTAGTTCAGCTGAACTACTCATCCTTAGCTTCAAAATATTGGGGCTCAGCTGAACTACTCACCCTTAGCTTCAAACTATTCCTCTTCAACTCCTACCTTGTCCACATACTTACCTTGGTTTTGCTGACTGTATTTCTTTTTGTGGGGTTAGGCATAGAAACATAGAATGTGACGGCAGATAAGAACCATTCGGCCCATCTAGTCTGCCCAATTTTTTAAAAATACTTTCATTAGTCCCTGGCCTTATCTTATAGCTAAGATAGCCTTATGCATATCCCACACATGCTTAAACTCCTTTACTGTGTTACCCTCTACCACTTCAGCTTGAAGGCTATTCCATGCATCCACTACCCTCTCAGTAAAGTAATACTTCAAGGCATTATTTTTAAACCTTTGCCCCTCTAATCTAAGACTATGTCCTCTTGTTGTGGTAGTTTTTCTTCTTTTAAATATAGTCTCCTCCTTTACTGGGTTGATTCCCTTTATGTATTTAAATGTTTCTATCATATTCCCCCCATCTCGTCTTTCCTCCAAGCTATACATGTTAAGATCCTTTAACCTTTCCTGGTAAGTTTTATCCTGTAATCCATGAACCAGTTTAGTAGCCCTTCTCTGAACTCTCTCTAAGGTATCAATATCCTTCTGAAGATACGGTCTCCAGTACTGTGTACAATACTCCAAATGAGGTCTCACCAGTGTTCTGTACAATGGCATGAGCAGTGCACCTCTCTCTTTCTACTGCCAATACCTCTCCCTATACAATACAATATGCTTTATTGCATTGTCTTTAAGTCATCTGAAATAATTACTCCTAAATCCCTTTCCTCAGATGTTGAGGTTAAGACGCTATATTCAAATATTCTGTACTCTGCCCTTGGGTTTTTACGTCCAAGATGCATTATCTTGCACTTATCCACATTAAATATCAGTTGCCACAACTCTGGCCATTTTTCTAGTTCACCTAAATCATTTGCCATTTGGCTTATCCCTCCTGGAACATCAACCCTGTTACATATCTTAGTATCATCAGCAAAAAGACATACCTTACCATCAAGACCTTCTGAAATATCACTAATAAAAACATTAAAGTAAATGGGTCCGAGTACAGATCCCTGAGGTACCCCACTGGTGACAAGCCCATGCTTTGAATATATTCCATTGACTACAACCCTCTATTGCCTGTCACTCAGCCACTGCCTTACCCATTCAACAATATTGGAATCCAAACTTAAAGATTGCAGTTTATTGATAAGCCTTCTTTGTGCAACAGTGTCAAAAGCCTTACTGAAATCTAGGTAAGCAATGTCTACTGCACCACCCTGATCTATTATTTTAGTTATCCAATCAAAAAAAATCAATAAGATTAGTTTGGCATGATCTCCCTGAATAATCAATAAGATTAGTTTGTCAGTCCTCATTTCAGATGTTATGCTAGGGTTATGTTCAGACAATGCATTTTAGTTATCGGTAGTTTTGTTAACTAAGCTCAGTTTTGAATTAGGTGCCTTTGAAGGCACAGTTGTAGGGTTATAGCTAATATGGTTAGAATTGGCATAGATTTCTGCTAAACTTTTAGTATGAAGCAATCAACCGTTATACAGATTGGGGTTTCATTGCATGACATTTACTGATCAGAACAAGTGATTTTCTCTTGCTAAACCCCATAACTCGACGCTTTAACACTATAAGTGTATACTACAGATCTTATGCTATAACTATATACACTACTCTTCTTTATTTCATTCCCTATTAGAGGTTTGAGTTAGGAATTCACTACAAGTTCAGACATTTAGGTGATCTCTCCCCTCACCCTCTATGATCTAAATCTTTGCAATTAAAGAGATCTTTACCTTTCCTATAACTGCTATTATCACATTAGATACTTTCAGATAGTTACTTTTTTGGAGTCATTACTTCATGACTAAGTAACTTTTTGTTTAACCAACTCAGTGAAAGGCATTCACATTACTACTTTATATTATCTCTTGTTTGTATATATCATTATCCCTTGTATATATTTTCCCTATCCCCTGTATTCCTAAGATTTAAGGTTAGTTCACCTTTTTTAACCATATCTATTAAACGTTAGATTTTAAGTGTTTCATTTATTTAGGATCCCAATTAATTAGGACAGATTATGTTCTCTCTCTCTTTAAATTTAACTTTTGTGAAGGGATACCCCCTCTAATCTGTCCTTTAGATAGTAATCATACACTTAAAGCTTTTTTTCCTCTTTTTTGTGTACCAATAAATATAAGCTTAATTTTATCGATAATTAATTTTTGTATTCCTGTGAGTGGTTGTGTAGACAGGGCCCCAGTGTACTGCTTTGCCCAGGGGCCCATATTGTTGTTAAGATGGCACTGTCCTTACTGTGAGGCAACCATTGGGGCAGTGGGTACAATGCTGTGGTCTCATTACTTGCTGAAGTGCTTTATGCATGAACAGGGACAGATTAAGAGCCCATTGGGCCTGGTGCTGACAATTATGATGGGCCTAATTATAGAATAGTATCAACAGTTATACCTCCCAATCGTCATGTATCAGGTGGAGATGGCGCTGGAGGGAAACAAAGTATATAGCTATCAGAAAACACATACCCTATGCTAATCCCTCTCTTTCATCTTTCAATTAAATCCATACCCCCTGACAGTAGTGCCCGGTGAAGCAGGATTTTGGTGGGTGGGGAATAAGGATGGGCCACTGAAGTGAATCACGTAACCAGACATGCCCAACAAAAATCTGCCCGAGAAATTAGGTCAGCCTGGTGTGAATACCTGTCCAGCTGCCTGCCAGCATGACCAACTAAGGGCATACTATGCAGACAGCACCCTGAGCTTGGCATAAATGCGTCTAATAATGCACTTGCTACACGTTTTCTAAGGACTATCCCCTAGCACTCACCTGTCCCCTCCTCTCAGGGGAAAGGAGATTGGGGAAAAGGGAGGCATACTATTATTGGTGGGGTGGACAATGGTGTGTCCACCCCTCAATATTATAAGTAACTACACATGGGTGGGAGCCTGGGAAAGGGACAAAAACCCACCCTTTTATTATAACTATAAAAGCTCACATTTGTTAACCAAGGGGGCATGGAAGTTATTTACAATTGGTCCCTTCCATTATTTTTCATATTAGGGCCCCCTTTTGTCACCCATGGGAGAGGAAAAAAGGCCCTCCCTTTATTAATAATATAAGTGCCCCTCATGTTCTGCTAGCACTTGCTAGCCAGCTGACATGGCAGGTAGGGGCATGTGGAAGTACATTACCTCCATTATAGCAATACAGGGTCTTATTGACCCCCAATATGATTTGTAGTTATTTACTTTTTTTTATTTTTATTTTTTACTATTTCCATGTGGTGTCAGGCCAGCAAGTGCTAGCCAGTTGCCACATAATAAAAAAAAGTCCATATGCATCCTGCCGGATGAATTCGGCCATTTTGCAGTCACTGATAAATCTCTGATTCCTCTGCTGTACATTGGTTCAGATGCAAAAATCACTGATTGTCCAAACCCATCCAAAAGAAAGTTATAGATGGGTTTGAAAAATCATGACTGCATTTGGCTACAAACATGTATTCCTGACCCTATAGTGAAAACCCACAATTTAGGTTGCTTCCCCCCAGCCCCTCAGAATGGGTTAAAACTCACCTTATTTTCAGCTATCCACCGTCTGCAGGTACCTGCCCTTCCCCCTTGGTCACAAATTTGCTGATTTTTAGCCAATCCAATGCTTTCCTATGGGGATTGGCTAAAATCGACAAGGGGGCAATGTAAACACTGCCTTTTCTTGTGAAAAAGGCCTGAACAGATTTATTGTACTCACCAGAACAACTACATTAAGCTATAATTGTTCTGGTGACTATAGTGTCCCTTTAAGTAAATCTGGGCATTGCCAACGCAGTCAGAATTCTGTCATTTTCCCAGTTTTTTGCCCATTCCGACAAAATTCAGTGCTAGTGAATAACCCTGTAAGTATTTTCTGTACTTTATTCCCTCCTGGTATGGGGCTACCCCTTTTCTAGAATATAACACAAATACAACAACTCTGTCATATGCTCAATATCTTAAATTGTTACAAAAACCTCAGTGCTAGCCCGTAATCACTAGAAACAAATGATTTTAAACAAAAACCCCAGTTCCTAAGAGGTGCATGAGATACCGCTTATAAGCCCAGTAATTGCTACAACAGGTGCTAATTAGCTACATTGGGCTGACAGACTCCAGCAATTCATTCTTCGCGTGTACACACCATTGCACCATGCAAACAAAACCCAGTGTTTATTATAACCCCCTCACTATCGCAAATTATTGTACGTTGTATTTTATGTTCTGAACTAAAGATGCACAAAGTAGCAAATACAATTCAATATCAGTGATCTGAAGCTGTGACAGATCACTTCCTTGTCAGCAGTGGATGTGGAGGCCTATTGTATAGTATACTGTACATTACACTCTCACTGAGAATGCAGCTCCTTGGTTTGTTGAATACAATGTCAGGGGAGGGGAAATATACAATTGATAGCCTGCCTGCTCAGACGGCCTCTGTTTACATCCCTTCCTGGTTTTAGCCTGCTTTCTAAGAAAGTCCTCAGCTTGTAGCTGCCTGTTTCTAGCCCTGCCTTCTGCCTTACAGCCCATACCTAACTTTGCCCTCTGCTTATCCTGCTCCAGTAACCAAACTCTGGCTATCTGCCTGGGTACATTGCTCTATTGACTTCTATAGCTGGCTCAGAATACTCTGATCATGGGGCTTTGGGCTCTTCTAACCTGGGCTTCCCTCCTGCTCCTGAGCCTGGCTGTGATATGCTTCTTGCTCTATTGTGGATACATCCAGTACATACATATGAAATTTGACCACATTCCGGGACCACCCAGAGACAGGTGAGTGGAGAAGGGGAGGGCGTAGTACTGGATGGGGTTAATCTCTCTAATGCTAGAACTGTCTGCTGTTGGCTGCTGTGTATCACTGTCTGCGTAATGAAAATACAATGACTGGTAACAATGTAACACGATATACAAGAATTTGTGTGATATAACATTAACCTGTTAAGGACAGAGGCAATTGTCCATTTTCTGAATCAAAACAAAAATATAATTGAATACAATTTTAAAAATGGGAAGAAATTGGATTTTTTTTAAACCACATTTTTGCTTATATATTTTTTTACAACTCAAGTGCAACTATTGAAAAAGAACTCCAAATAGTTTTACACGTCAGTACTGATTTTTAAATGCTAATGCTGAAATTTGGTTTGGGGGCGTCTTACGCTCTCGCCATTGTGACATTTTTGTTCGTCCAAAATTCAGGAGTGCGAGAGTTAGTCATGTGGCAACTGGTAAGCTCTTTCCAGCTAAACACCACATTAAAAATAAATGCATAAATAATGCAAAAATCCTATATGTCTCAATATGATCTACCCTACCTGCGGCATTCTGATGTGGGCATGTATACTAAACAGTGAGCAGTCAAAGGCTACTTACTGTAATTTAAACAATTCGGCAGCCACTGCTGTTCAGTCGCTAACAATGGCCTCATGGGATCTGTAAAACATGGGGTGGGTCTGCGGTGAGCATCAGATAGGGGGTCTCAAATTAAATAATGGAAGGTGGGCAGGCCGCTATACACCCACTGCTCTCACCCATGGCCAGCAAGAGGGGGATATTAAATGGAAAAAATGGAGGGCATCCTAGAGTCTGTTCAGTAGATGGGCGTTACACATTAAAATAAACAGAGGGAGCTATTGTTCCCTCCAGCTCCCTACCTTTGGTCGCCTAGTTTGTGCGAACAATCCTACCGAACACCGCTCTCCTGTCTTGTCGGGAAAAGAAGCAGGCGTCGATGCAATATAACCAAGGTTCGCACGAGGATGTATCCGACTTTGCGTTCCATGCACTTGACGAACAAGTGCCGCTGCCTGCGTTCGTGCAACAAGATGGCTGCCATTTTCTCCAGCACATGTTGTTCTGTTATACGAACGGCAGCCACACAGGAAGAGCTCTTAAGTTTGTGGTTAGTTTATAGTTAATGAGCCAGGGGGGGGTGGTCGGTGTTCGGTAGATTGCAGCTCCCGAACTGGGGAAATGTGAATGAGGTTCGGGAAGCATAATATATGAAAGCTTAGAAGGGAAATGTCTTGAAAACAGGGAAAATAGTGAGTTTGTCACATGTAAGATACAAAATACAGGATCCACCTTTAAAAAAAAAAATTTAAATAAATAAACCTCCACCCCCATAGTGAAGGTGTGACATGGGAACTTTTATGGAGTATATCAGCACCATCTTGCCGATTACTTTGTGTTTCTGGGTAGTTTCGCAATGGCGTATGAAGTCATACATGTCACATGTCATTGGTTGCTAGGTAACAGATAAATACATCGTAAACAGCATGTACTTCATAAAAAGCTTAAAAATGCACATTTTAGATACAAAATAGATTCAGTACAACCTGAATAGTACATAGAAGAGTATAATAGCTACAAAAATGTGATACTTAATACACTATCAGGAGACTACCCAGAAACACATGCAAATTGACGATCGAAGATGGAGCTGAAAGACTCCTAGGAGCTTCCAAGTCACACTTTCACCATGGAGGAGTTGGATTTTTGGGATTGTGGATCCTTTATTTTGTACATTATATATTTGGTTAGTGTGCTTTATTCTGTTAAGGGTAATGCACTTATAAAGTGGTAACACCTGAAATGTTTGCGTTTTCTCTATGTCCTTCAATAAAATAGCTATGTAGCAATATGTGCACAATGCTGCAAACATAGAAACATAGAATGTGACGGCAGGTAAGTACCATTTGGCCCATCTAGTCTGCCCAATTTTCTAAAAACTTTCATTAGTCCCTGGCCTTATCTTTAATCTTGGAAAGCCTTATGCCTATCCCGTGCATGCTTAAACTCCTTCACTTTGTTAGCATCTACCACTTCAGCTGGAAGGCTATTCCATGCAACCACTACCCTCTCTGTAAAGTAATACTTCCTGAAATAATTTTTACACCTCTAATTTACCAAGAAGCGCCGCCTTTGTTTCTGCTTTTTATAGTATATTTGTCCCTTTGCACAAGTAAAAGGAGGTTGATGTGACAGCAGCACCGCTTCAGGGCCGGTGCAAGGATTTCTGCCGCTCTAGGTAAAAAAAAATGTTGCCACCCCATTTGCTCCACTCATTCATGCAGACTGACATACACTGACCTGAGCAGACCGACACATACGCACTGACCCATGCAGACTGACACACACACACACACACGTATTGACACAAGCAGACTGATGCACACACATGTATTTACACAAGCAGACTGACCCACACTCACCCATGCAGACTGACGCACAAACTGACACACGCAGACTGACGGACACGTACTGACACACGCAGACTGACCCACACTCACCCATGCATACTGACGCACAAAATGACCCACACAGATTGACACACACACACTGATGAATGTAGACTGACACAGACCCATGCAGACACACACGCACACACTAACTCATACAGACACACACTGACCCATACAGACACACACATACAGACATACACAGACCCACACTACAGACAGACCCTGACCCACACTACAGACACACACCCATACATTCATAAATACCCAATGAAAATTATGTATTGGGAGTAAGTTGGGGGCAATTCTTTAAGACGAGATAGGGTTGGCTTCTCAGTGTCCCTTTTCGTATCAATTACTATACTTTTCTCCATTTCATGAAGAAAATACCTTTATGCACTGTAATTTTAGGTTTTATGTATTAAACAATGAGCCATCTCTTTTTTTGATAATTTTTTTTTTTTCTTCCAGTTTTCTCTTTGGACATTCACCAACAATAATGAAAATGACAAAGAACAATGTTCTTGTGTACGACCTGTTTTTAGAATGGTAAGATATCACTGTATGGGAATAATGATACAGGACCGGATGTGTGTTTAAGATGATGTATTGACAAAGTGCTTTATTACTATGGCATTAACCATACACAAGAAGTAGGGCCCTTTAATTTTAATGGTTGGGGCTGGAGGTGTGATAAAGGGACATTCACTGATCTACTGATAATTGTGTAACTTGAAATGGTAACCTAGAACAAGCGTAAAGTATCTTTTTTACACAAATGTCTGGGGAGGTGTAACTCTATTAGTATGTAATAATGAAACCCTTATATAAACTTATAAACTGCGTATTGCTGTAGAGCTCTGGGATATACTCATATAGACAATGCATACGCTCCTAAATAATAATAATAATTTATTTTATTTTTTTGCTCAAACTAATTTTAGAATAACTTTGCATTGTGATACACTCTGCATCGTGACACTTTGTGTATTGTAGCTTAGTGATAAACTAAGTCACACTACATGTTGCTGTGAGTTTTTTCATATTTGTTACACTCAACTTGGCTCGGTCCTTGATCATCCAAATTTCCATTTACAAACTGTAATATTGACCAATCTCAAAACAAATACCTTGTGAAATAGACGCATGTGTTTGTTTTGATTCATGATTAAGAGTTCTCTTCCTGGCACCAAATAAAAGGGGGATGGAATGGAGAAGAAGTAGTTTTATTGTTTTGGTGTTGGTAAATAAAAAGGTCAGTTTGTTAAGATGGGCAAGAGATCTGCCTAATTAAGTATCTCCTATCCAATTATGAGGTGGGGGAAAAAAGATGTTCTTTAAAGGTTCACTTTATTCATAGATCAAGATTTATTCCAATAGAAGGTAAAAAAAGAGGAGCATTAAACAGTCTTTACTTCCATTCTTCCAGACACTTTGACTGTAGCTATTGAGGGAGACAGAACATCAGTGAGTGTGTGTTTACCATGGCTGTGGTATCATGTACCTTTGAATGTGGGCTGTGTGTGGATGGATGAATATGTCACATTGTGTGTTTGGTAGTGTGTGTATGTGTGGGGTTGTTTAGGGTATTGCATGTGAGAGGCTGCATGTGGGGTTGTGTGCATGTATGTGGATTGTTAGGGGTGGTTGTGCGGATTGTGTGTATGTTTGTGTGTGGGCTGTCCATATTATTTGTATGAGGGGAGGGTTATTCTGCATTTCTGTGTATATCTAGCAGTGTGGGTGGCTTCCTTGGGTTCCAGTGAGGACCAGGCTGGCCATATACAGGTCAAGGACAGGAGCTGCAACAGCAGCTGCAGGCTTGCTCTACTCCAGTGTGGATTCCCATTCACGAGTGATGGGAGGATGTGATCTGAGATCACTACCTCTATGTGCTGCAATGCATAAACTGAGGATTGTCCTTCACCACCTTTTCGTATTAGTAGATATCTGAAGTTTCACTGGGACTCCTGATAGGCCAGATCCTGTTTGGCTCTAGCAGCCTTGAGTGCCGTGCAAATGCACCTCGAGTGCCGTGCATGGCACACGTGCCATAGGTTGCCTACCCCTGCTATATACACATACTGCATACACTACACACACACTGCATACATGACACGAACACACACTGCATACAATAAAGACACACACTTATACCTGTGTGTCTGTGTATCTGTTTGTGTGTTTGTATTTGTGTGTCAGTGTTTGTATCTGTATGTGTGTGTATCTGTATGTGTGTCTGTGCCTATGTGTCTTTGTATATGATGCAATTATAGTAATGAGGGAGCAGAGGTAAGTCTTGACACCCAGTGTGTCACGGCCCCCAACTCACGGCTGCACGTGGTCACACCCGATCGGTGTGACCACATAGACTGGTTAAAGAAATTACCTGTGCAGCAGCAAGTCGGGAGCCGACCCGCTGGGGCATCCGTCCCCTCCACATGCGGGAATCAAGATGGTGTCGACCGCAAGGTAGCAGCCATATTTAACCCGGCCTCCAAAAATCACGCAAACGTGTGTGACATCACGACGTCGACACACACACACGTTCTGGGGTCAGAGGCCAAGCTCTGACCAATTACAGGCCAAGGAGGGGTATTTAAACCTCAGAATACCTTAGTTCATTGCCCTGCTTTTTCTTGTTCTTGTATTTGATATTCCTGGTATTTGACTTTTCTAATTTCTGGTCTCCCTGACTTGGCTTTCTAATTGACTGTGTGTATTTCTGGTTCCCTTGACCTCGGCTTTCCCTTGACTATTCTCTATCTTTCAACGTATTAACCCGGCCGTTCTAAGGACCTGTAACGTTCTGTCTCTTTTTCTGTTCTGTGTGGATGTTACATCGTTTTGCATGTTGGATCTTATAGGAGTCATGACACAGTGATAATATTATTAACACTACCACCTCCCTTCCCATTAGTTAACTAAGTGTTAGTGTAGAGGCGCGTGTGTTGCGACAGCTTTCACTGCCATTGATGCAAATCCACCCACATTCATCCACCACAAGGTGAAGGGTTGAGGCTAATATATCACTTCTATGGAAACTTTGGCTTTATATTGAAAGTTTCTCAGAAAGGTAAATTGCAAAGTGTAAATTCTGTGGCAACATAGTGACTAGGGGGAGGCTGAAGGTTCAACTCAAGAGCTGGGATGAATGAACATCTGGAAAGACATCATAAGTCTCTATTACTGAGGGAAGATGCAGAAAGATTAAGTAGTATTTCAGGCAAAAGATCCACTACACCATTCTAGTGTGAGACTATTATACAGTGATTGCACTGTATCTGATTCTGTGGAATCAACTACCAGTATTAATACCTTCTCCATTACTTGCAGAGCAAGGAGGATGTTGAGCATAGTACCACTAGATAATAGGGACAGGTTGACACACAGCCCTCATTATCCCAGGGAAATGTCCTCCAGTCAACTCATGAGCATTTTGGGGGATTTGATTCCAGGAGCATATCAAAGCAGAAGGCTATCACTCGCCTGAATGCTCAGCGAATCACTTCGAGGGAAGCTTCCTTTCTGCAATAGAAAGGGAGACCTTTAAGCAGCTGATACAGGCCCTCACTCTGCTATATGTAATTTTTTTGTGATACACTTTCAGCAGGAGCATCACTGTACTATTCCTGCGTGGTACTACTGAAGGAGCAACTGGCTAAGGATGTAGGTCAGTTGGTGCACTTCACTACAGATTTATGAAGTGCTCCTAGTGGTCAGCATGCCTGCCTCTCATGGATGGCACTCTGTTGGCAGTCTACGGTATTGGGTATGGCGGTGATAGCAATGGAGATCCTAACTTAAAGGACCACTATAGTGCCAGGAAAACATACTAGTTTTCCTGGCACTATAGTGCCCTGAAGGTGCCCCCACCCTCAGGGACCCCCTCCCGCCCGGCTCTGGAAAGGGGAAAAGGGGTAAAACTTACCTTTTTCCAGTGCTGGGCGGGAGTTCTCCTCCTCCGATCCTCCTCCTCTCCTCCCCGTTGGCTGAATGCGCACGTGCGGCAAGAGCTGTGCGCGCATTCAACCGGTCGCATAGGAAAGCATTATCAATGCTTTCCTATGGACGCTGGTGTGCTCTCACTGTGAAAATCACAGTGAGAATCACGCAAGCGCCTCTAGCAGCTGTCAATGAGACAGCCGCTAGAGGCTTTGGGGGAAGGCTTAACCCATTCAGAAACATAGCAGTTTCTCTGAAACTGCTATGTTTATAAAAGAATGGGTTAACCCTAGCTGGACCTGGCACCCAGACCACTTCATTAAGCTGAAGTGGTCTGGGTGCCTAGAGTGGTCCTTTCACATATCAGGCTGAGACTGGATCTGTAGGGCAGAAAGGATATCCATGTGTCCTGCTATGTGCTGATAAAATGCACACTACAGAAAACTTATTCCAGATAAATGGTGGCTAATTGATTGAGATACTCCCTACTGGCTCGTGTGGATTCTACAATAATAGGGCAGCTAGTGTCAGTTTTTCCATTTACAGATTTGACAGAAACTTTGAGCCACAGTAATACCAGTTTGGTACAGGTCATCCCCTTGTTCATCCACCTAATAAACAAGATGGATGCCTTCCTGGAAAACAAGGAATTAATTCCAGGCAGCAATATTCAAGATGCTGAAAGATCTACTAAATTCTTGCCTGAGCGAATTAATTGCTTATTGTCTCAAACTGATTGTAAGGTTAAGGGGGAAATGACTCTCCAAAACAACAGCCTGGCATACTGGAGATACAGCTTTATTAACGTGGTCCATGATTTGTAGTGAAAGTGTTAGTCGAATGTTAGTTGAGCATTTGCACACTTAACCTAACATGTTGTCACTGACTACTACTCCCACCAGAAGCAGTATCAACCCAACAGCAGAGTTTGGTTTGAGGTTATGGGCAGTTTGGCGTAGAAAGTGAGTCAGCAAGCAGCTGAAAGGAGAGTTGTGCCTCTGAAATGGTCACGTGTTACCTGTATGAGCATGCTTTGCCTCCTGCTGATGACCCTCTGAGCTGCTAGGATGAGAAGAAGAATGTATGGCCTGCTCTGTGTTTGGTTGCACAGCCGCTATTATCATGTTCACTAATCATTGTTAAAAGTCAGTGAGTGTTGTTTCTTATAGGGAACATTCTGAATCCAAAATGCTCACAAGTGTTCCCACAACTGATAGCGGAAATAATTTCAAGTCAATCTCCCCGACTGATACTTGAGGTGTCATTATCTGATTGCTGAGATCCAAATGGCAACTCACCTCTCCGTTCAAAGTTGTTTCTAAATTTGTAAATATACAGTTGCAAGAAAAAGTATGTGAACCCTTTGGAAAGATATGGATTTCTGCACAAATTGGTCATAAAATGTGATCTGATCATCATCTAAGTCACAACAATAGACAATCACAGTCTGCTTAAACTAATAACACACAAAGAATGAAATGTTGCCATGTTTTTATTGAACACACCATGTAAACATTTACAGTGCAGGTGGAAAAAGTATGTGAACCCTTGGATTTAATAACTGGTTGAACCTCCTTTGGCAACAATAACTTCAACCAAACATTTCCTGTAGTTGCAGATCAGATGTGCACAACGGTCAGGAGTAATTCTTGACCATTCCTCTTTACAGAACTGTTTCAGTTCAGCAATATTCTTGAGATGTCTGGTGTGAATCGCTTTCTTGTGGTCATGCCACAGCATCTCAATTGGGTTGAGTTCAGGACTCTGACTGGGCCACTTCAGAAGGCGTATTTTCTTCTGTTTAAGCCATTCTGTTGTTGATTTACTTCTATGCTTTGGGTCATTTTCCTGTTGCAACATCCATCTTCTGTTGAGCTTCAGCTGGTAGACAGATGGCCTTAAGTTCTCCTGCAAAATGTTTTGATAAACTTGGGAATTCATTTTTCCTTCGATGATAGCAATCCGTCCAGGCCCTGATGCTGCAAAGCAGCCCCAAACCATGATGCCCCTACCACCATACTTCACAGTTGGGATGAGGTTTTGATGTTGGTGTGCTGTGCCTTTTTTTCGCCACACATAGTGTTGTGTGTTTCTTCCAAACAACTCAACTTTGGTTTCATCTGTCCACAGAATATTTTGCCAGTACTGCTGTGGAACATCCAGGTGCTCTTGTGCAAACTGTAAACATGCAGCAATGTTTTGTTTGGACAGCAGTGGCTTCCTCTGTGGTATCCTCCCATGAAATCCATTCTTGTTTAGTGTTTTACGTATTGTAGATTCGCTAACAGGGATGTTAGCATTTGCCAGTGACTTTTGTAAGTCTTTAGCTGACACTCTAGGATTATTCTTCACCTCATTGAGCAGTCTGCACTGTGCTCTTGCAGTCATCTTTACAGGACGGCCACTCCTAGGGAGAGTAGCAGCAGTGCTGAACTTTCTCCATTTATAGACAATTTGTCTTACCGTGGACTGATGAACAGCAAGGCTTTTGGAGATACTTTTATAACCCTTTCCAGCTTTATGCAAGTCAACAATTCTTAATCGTAGGTCTTCTTAGAGCTCTTTTGTGCAAGGCAACATTCACATCAGGCAATGCTTCTGTGAAAAGCAAACCCAGAACTGGTGTGTGTTTTTATAGGGCAGGGCAGCTGTAACTAACACCTCCAATCTCATCTCATTGATTGGACTCCAGTTGGCTGACATCTCACTCCAATTAGCTCTTGGAGATGTCATTAGTCTAGGGGTTCACATACTTTTTCCACCTGCACTGTGAATGTTTACATGGTGTGTTCAGTAAAAACATGGCAACATTTCATTCTTTGTGTGTTATTAGTTTAAGCAGACTGTGATTGTCTATTGTTGTGACATAGATGATGATCAAATTACATTTTATGACCAATTTGTGCAGAAATCCATATCATTCCAAAGGGTTCACATACTTTTTCTTGCAACTGTATTCTAATATCTGCTGGTGAATAACAACAACAATTCTAATTAAATTGCCCCAGCTGACAGAAAGGAGTGATCACTTCCGGGTTGCCCCATGTGGCGCCCGACAGTGTAGTGCAGAGCATTGGAAGACATCAGGCAGGCTTCTGATGCTCTGCCTGTGCTGAGTGCCTCGAGGGGTTGAGGCACTCAGTGAAGAAGAAAATAAATGTTAAAATTAACCCCTTCCCTCCCTCAATATGTACTTCCCCAACCGCCACCATTCCCCCGCCGGTGATCAGTGTTGTTCTTCTATGAGAGGGACTGTCTG
Organism: Pelobates cultripes; assembly: GCA_933207985.1. Lineage (NCBI taxonomy): Eukaryota > Metazoa > Chordata > Amphibia > Anura > Pelobatidae > Pelobates > Pelobates cultripes. Next base: position 47,777,262 of record OW240924.1, on the reverse strand, counting down.
ACGGCCCAGAAAGTCCCCCCTCTTCAAATTAGAACCCCCAGGGGTCATGTGACTGCAATAGGTGTCCATTGTGCTGCCAGCAGGGGGACTGCCTGAACCTGAAAAAAAGTGTAAAAAAATAAATAAAATCTATCTTGTAATCTTTTTTATTAATATATACATAGAGTATAGTAAAATTACATGTGTGTGTATATATATATTATATATAATAACTATATTGTGTTTATATATTATTAAAAAAATTATTCATTAAAAATAAAAAAATAAAAATAATTTAAAAATATATATAAATGTAATTTTATTCTAACTGTATTTTATATATATATATGTGTGTGTGTGTGTGTGTGTGTGTATATATATATATATATATATATATATATATATATATATATATATATATATATATATATTTATTTATTTATTTATTTAAAGGCTTAGACTGTACCTTGCACTCAGGCTCCAAAACTTGCCAATACCAGGGCTTAGATATCCAAATCGTAAATAGTTGGCTGCACTCTAGGATTTTTTAATAAAATATAACTTTTATTCCAGCTTCTAAAACAGATCAACGTTTCAGTCCATCTTGTGGACTTTCATCAGGATCACAAACATAGGCGTGCGCAGCCTATTGCATTAGGGTGTGCATCCTAAAGCACAAGCACACCCTGCGTATGTATGTATGTATGTATATATATATATATATATATATATATATATATGTGTGTATATATATATATATATATATATATATACACTGCTGTGTGTGTGCTGTGTGAGGGTGCTGTTAGTGTGATGTGTGTGTGTGTGAGGGTGCTGGTAGTGTGCTATGTGGGTGAGGTTGTTTGTGTGTGGGCGCTTGTGAGGGTGCTGTTAATGTACTGTGTGTGAGGGTGCTGTTTGTGTGTGTGTGCACTTGTGAGGGTGCTGTTAATGTACTGTGTGTGAGGGTGCTGTTTGTGTGTGAGGGTACTGGTAGTGTGCTGTGTGTGTGTGTTTGTTCGGGTTCTGTTTGTGTTTGTGAGGGTACTGTTAGTGTGCTGTGTGTGTGTGTGAGGGTGCTGTTTGTGTGCTGTGTGTAAGAGTGCTGTATGTGTGTTTGTGAAGTTGCTGTGTGTGGGGGTGTTGTATATGTGTTGGTGCTGTATATGTGTGTTGGTGCTGTGTGTGGGTACTGTGTGTGTGTGGGTACTGTGTGTGTGTGGGTGCTGTGTGTGTGTGTGGGTGCTGTGTGTGTGTGTGGGTGCTGTGTAGGTGCTGTATGTGTGTAGGTGCTGTGTATGTCTGTGGGTGCTGTATGTGTGTGGGTGCTGTGTATGTGTGTGGGTGCTGTGTATGTGTGTGGGTGCTGTATGTGTGTAGGTGCTGTATGTGTCTGTGGGTGCTGTATGTGTGTTGGTGCTGTGTATGTGTGTGGGTGCTGTGTATGTCTGTGGGTGCTGTATGTGTGTGGGTACATTACTTAATATCCCCCCTCCCTTCTTTCTTTATGTAGGGAGGGGGGATTCTTGTTCGTTGCTGCCTTCCCTGGTGGTCCAGTGGAGGTGGGGGCAGATTACTTAATATCCCCCCTTCCTTCTCACCTTATGTAGGGAGGGGGGATCCTTCCTTGCTGCCTTCCCTGGTGGTCCAGTGGTGAGTGAACTCTAGCCTGCGGGGCTAGAGTTCACTCTCGTGAGAACTGAGCGTTGCCGTGGCTGCCGGCAATAGCTCCCCGGGTCCTCTCCTGCCTCCCTCCCTGCATGTGGGGAGGGAGGCTGAGAGCCTGCCGGTCTCACTCCATAGGCGTGCTGCGGGGATTAGGGTGTGCCCAGGCACACCCGGCACACCCCGTGCGCACGCCTATGATCACAAATACATTTTAAAAAACATTTCATATATATAGGATGCAATAATTGTAATCTAACTCACCCCAGGTGCTGGGTGTGTGAACCGGCGTCCTATCGGATCGTGTGCACATGTGCGGCATTAGCTCCGCCCATTTCTGTGACGTCATTGTGTGACGCTAGCGACGTTGCCATGGTGACGCGGTATTCCGAAAAGGTCACCCTGGCAACGTCTAACAATTATAAACTTCCACAACACCGTGCATATAAAGCAATAATAAGTGACAGATCTTGTAACTGGGGATAAAGCTGTCCCAGAGACTATAACAGGACGGAAGAAAAGTGAAACTAAAATCTCCTTGTAGATTGTTGTCAAACACTCATATGTAAAATACTTAGTGCAAAAGCAAATCTAATTTTGCTGTAAGTTGTATAGCATTTAAAGTGCCAGTGTTATAAAGTGCCATTTAAATAAAGTGACAATCTTAAGTGCCATATAATTATAAAGTGCAAATCTTATATGAAAAGTACTTATGTGCCAAGTAATAAAATGACCAAGTGTCTATTTGTGTTAAAGTGCCAGAAAAACCACAATAAAGATAATGGTACAATAAGATACATTAAGCATTGCTAAGATATAAGCTTAGAGATAAATACATTTCATCCTTGTAAAGGGCTAGGGGATAAATACATTTCATCCCTATTCACAAGCCACACATTACAGGTGCTCACATAGTGGTTTACTCCATATATATATATATGTGTGTATATATATATACTTATATAGTTAGCACCCTGAGAGAAAGCTACTAACTATGTAATGCTAAGTAAAATAAACAAATAAAATAAACAACAACAATAACTACTCACAATGTAAAAGTAGATTATGTACAAGCTAGGGCTAAAGAAAATACTATTTTGCGTTCATTTTGAAAAAAAATGGTTTGGAAATAGAAAATGGCTACTATTAGCCCTATAACTTTCCACAAAAAAAAGAAGCTAAGTACATGTTAACATTGGGTGTGTCTAAACTCGGGACAAAATTTAGAATGAGTGTTTTTTGGCGGTTGCAGATGCAGTGCAAAAATACAAAAAAATCAAGTAAAAAATGGCGCTATAATAAAAAAAATCAAGTAAAAAAAATGGCGCTATTGCAGATGCGTAACAGAAATTGGGGGTCAAATTTAGAAAATGTGTTTTTTTTTTTATTTGTTCATCATATTTTATAATTTTTTTATAGTAGATTACATGATATTATAAAAATAATGGTATCCTTAGGCCATTTAATTGCGAGAAAAACGGTATATAATACATGTGGGTACAGTAAATGAGTAAGAGGAAAATTACAGCTAAACAGCTTGAAAAGTGTTCTGGTCACTAAGGGGTTAAAGGAATATTTCTTGGGATTAAACTCAAGATATATGTTAGTTTAGGCAAGAGGTATGATTTTATAATATTAATCTTGCCCCATCCACCCCCCTAAAACTAGACCCACCTTCCCTGCATTTATCCCATAGCACACGCACAACACAAGAACATTAGACAGTGTTGAGAAATCAGAACTATTAAACAACCCATTAAACCCAAAACCACGCAACTTTCAAAGGTTGAAGCGAGCACACGTGGTGCTATATTTGGGAACCTCAGGGGCATGGCTCCGCAGTGACCCACGAAAGATACAGGAGTCTGGAAATGTATCATGATGTCTGGTAGATTGTGCATTGTATTATTTATCCTCACTATGTTATCATTGTATACCTCCCCCCTTTCTCTTCTGTACCCCACTCATGCTTCATACTTGAAAAGAAATAAAAAGTTATTTAAAAAAAAAAATATATATATATATATATATATTAATCTTGCCCCACCATGATATTTCTTTTTTTTTACCCAGGTATTTAACTTAATATTCATTTCCCTTATCAGGGGGAGCAAGTTAATCTCCATACATTTTTGCGAGTTTGCTGAAATTTTTAAGAAAAATGCTTCCTTGTCCAGAGGAAATCAAAACTATCCATAATCCCTGTTTTCATCTGTGGTGTTAAAAAGAATGAGTTGTTTTAGAAGTGGTTAATTTGTAATTCGAGAATCGACTGTATCTTTGTATCACCTCCATTAGTTCATTGATTGAATTTACAGGGTTTTCCAGCACAATAAGTACATAGTCTGCATTTTTATTTCCACATGATCTTTAAAACCTTTTATTTTGGTGTTATTTCTTATCTCCGATACCAATACCTCAATGGTCATGACCTAAAGAAGAGGAGAAAGCAGACAGCCTTGTCTAGTACCATTTTTCAATTTAAATGAGTTAGAGGAAACACCCTGGCCTATTACTTTTCCCATAGGATTCGAATATAGAGCCATTATGGCTTGGTGGATCCTACCTGAAAAACCAGAAGCTTTTAAGGTATTTGAAAGGAAATCCCAGCTGACCCTGTCAAAGGCTTTTTCAGCATCCAGTGACCGGGCCAGCATCGTGACCCTTCCATGCTTAGCGGTCTCAAAGATATTTGCCAATGTTCATATATGGCTTGTTGATGATCGTCCTGGTATAAATCCTACCTGATCTATATGTAATAACTTGGATATAACAGATTTAAGTCTATGTGCCATAATACCAGCATACAATTTTAGATCTTCATTCAAAATAGATATGGGTCTATAGCTTTAAACATCATGGGGATTTTTCTCTTGCTTTAAGATAGTGACAATATCTCCTCTAATGAGGACTTCTGGAAGACTTCCTCTTTCTCCAAACTCATTAAGGGTAATATGTAAGTGTGGCTCCATATCTTCTTAAATGATTTATAAAACACAGCTGTCAGACCATCAGGTCCTGGTGCTTTATAAAATTTTGAATGATCAATAGTTTCTATAATCTCTTTCAATGTGAAGGGTTCATTAAGTTTTTCTAGTTGTGAAGGGGTTTAATTTCTTCTCTTGAAAATACCATTCAGCATTTTTGTAGGGGATCCTTAGAATTAATACTATATAAACGTCTGTAATAGTTTTCAAAAGCTTTAACTATTTTGTCAGGGGATAAGTGTCTCATTTTTATAGATTTAGCTTTTTGGATGTTTTTCAGTTTATTGGTTAGCATCTTGTCTGCTTTATTGCTCTTATAATATTGGAAAGATTTCAATCTTTCTAACTTCTTAGATGTTTCCATAATTATTTTTTTTTAATAATAGTTTTGTTTTTTTAAGATCATCAATCTGATTTGAGATATTTTTTGAAGGATTCATTTTATTGTTTCGAGTTAAATTTTCCAACTTAATATTTAGTTCAGAAAGATTTTTTCTCTCTAAGTTCTTTACTTTGAGAGGCTAATTTTATAAAATAGCCCCGGATCACACATTTAAAAGTGGTCCATAGTGGAACTGGAGATAGATCATTAGAGGAGTTTTCTTGAAAATAGAGATTAATATTTTTTTTTATATACGCTCTATTTTGTGGAGATTCTAATAAAAATTATTTGAGTTTCCATTCTGGTCGTTTTTTAATAAAATTTGTCTCTTAGTTCCAAAATGACTATATTGTGATCTGACCATGTAAACTCCGCAATATAAAAAAAAAATGTGACTCTTTGAATGGAATTTATATCTGTCAAAATGTATTCGATTCTCGAATAAGCAAGATATGTTTTAGAAAAGCATGTCCCCTCACGTTCAAAGACTCAAACTTAACCATAATTTGTAACCTGCACAGACCTCCCCGCTCCTCTCAAATAACCAACATCAAGAGCATTATACAAAATAAAAACCCATAAAATACTAAAAACATAGATTCATAGGTTCTTAAGCCTATCTCAAAGATGATCTCTGGTGTCTGGTACTTAAAAAGTACCATCATCCCTATCATGCGTTCCCAATAAACACCGATGGGAGAACTCACAAAAAAAGTCAACATATCAACATAAAGTGGTAATTCCGAAAATCTGACTATGGAGCCAAAAAGTAAAATATCAAATAAAAGGAATTAATTTTGTAAACATATCCCATGGAAGGGAGAAGGAGAAAAATTGATGGAAAAGACAGAGAGAGAATCGCAACAGTAATTTTATCATACATTATATTGTTTGTCTTGAATATTCTATTTCCAATTAAAAAAATGAAGTAACAGCACATAGCATTAAATATCCCTTATTATAAATACACCAATTTAACATGTTATTAGTATTAATGCTATTCCTAAATGTAATTCTCTGTATACAATTCTTTGATCACAGTGTATATTACTTTTATCCTAAAATTTGTGTATCAGTTCCATTTTTCTTCAATGTGTTCTTAAATTCAATTCCTTTACATAATGTGCATTGTTTTGTTTTGTATTACTTTTAGTGTTCCGTGTTATAGTGTCTGAGTGTCAGGTATATCTGTTTTAAAAATTCTCAGACATTCCCTTTCTCCACCCTATTCTTTTATTTCTTTTTCTCCTTTTACCATTCTCTTTCCTTTTTTTTTTTTTTCCTTCTCCCATAGTGTTCCGTCTATAAGTGTGCAATACCAACAAAAGCCAAAATAGCTATCTCAATCAAACATCAGCTTTTCACATTGTGTATATGAATCTCATTTTCCTTTCTTTTTACTTCCCCTTCTTTTCCTTTACATTTTCCCCATTCCATTCCATTCCTGCCCCTCCCATTTCCCCCTCCCTTCCTCTTCCCTGTGATAAACAAATTATCATTTGAAATGAAGAAACTACAAAGAAAACAAACAATATATCTTCCTCTCCTTCCTCTCTCTATCTTCTTCTTAGTATATAGATGTATATTGATATGCCATGTTTCTTAATGTCCATTCACATTCTTCTCCCTCTCACCTCCATATCTTAATTCATGGTCATCGGCTTCTGGAATCAGGAGTCTCTCTTGTAGCCATCCTTTCAGTTTTCCTGGTGAGTCAATTGCATATGTTTTTGAATCTTTCTAAAGCAAGAGTCTTACAGGAATCCCTATCTATATTGGATTTTGTTGGCTCTTAAGATTTCTGTATATTTTACGAAGGATCTTCTTTTCATTCTTGTATAGGTCACTAGATCTGGGTAAACAGTTATTGTTTCATAAGGGGTTTGAATTCTACCTTCTCTAATTGAATTTGTTATGGCTAGTTTAATTCGAAAGGACGAACAACAGATCATAACGTCTCTGTGGATTTTGTAGACCGATGTTTAAGTTTGGGTATCTTATGCCATCGTTCTATTAAAGGGCCGTATGTCTCATTTTTTATATTTAAACTGGCAAAAGAAAATTAAAAATTCTTCTAGTTTTTCTGCGGTAACATCTTCTGGGATATTCCTTATTTTTAGATTGTTGCGGCGTAACCTGTCTTCTAAGTCTGTGTGTTTTTGTCCCATCTGGGCAATTTTGCCTTTTTAGTTGATCAGAATCATTCTGACTCTGTGTCGAACCTTGTTCCATTTGTTTAATTTTTTTCAGAATTTTCATTTACTTTTCCATTGATGTTAAGTAGATCCTTTTTAAACTCGTCTGAAAAGCGTTTAATTTCATTTTTAATCTTTGTGAATTGGGTTTCCAGAGCACTTTTAAGCAGATGTACGGTCAACGGTTGGAGCTCAGTTGCTGGCACTGCCTTTTTTGCTTTCTCTTGATCTACACTCTTCATTGTTTCATCCAAAGGGTTAATTTTATCCCCTGTTTTCAGAGATTTGGGTGAAAAAAAGGATAAACATTTCTCCAGTGGTTCATTTTTGTTCTCCAATTTCTTTTGGTGTTCTTATTTTTTTGAGTTTTTCTAGCCGCCCTTTTATAACTCTGAATAGAAAAAACAAAACAAAAAAAAAAAACAGCCAAAGTATGTACAGTCTATATATGAGTTTTTTATTTTTCCTCCTGCAATTTTTGAAGCTTAAAGCAATCTGGAGACATTCAAGCCCGGTATTCAGGCAGAAATTCCAGAATAATCTTAAAACAATTTTAAAAATTCAGGTGAATTATTCATAAGGTTTGTTCATTCCAGAGAGTCCTCTACCTATTTTCCCTTTTCCTTTCACCTGTCCCCAATTAAGATCTTCTTGAGTCTGATATTTTTCTCCTTTTTCATTTTCACCCTTCCTTCTCTCCTCTTCCTTTCTTCCCCTTTACCTACCCTTTTCTCCTCTTTGCTCCCCTCTTCCTTCCTGGATTTTTTTCTTTCTCGAGGCTTATTTTTACCAGTTAATTCTTAATTTTGTATATATTCTTCTGTTTTTTGTTTTTGTTATTCTCTTTTTTTCCCCTCCTTTATCTTCTGCCTTCTCTTTCTCTTTTTTTCTTTATATATATTTATATATATATATATATATATTTTATTTTTATTTTTTTTTCTCTTCACTCTCACTGCTTTTCTCGCCTTACAGAAAGAGTTATGGGTTTATGTAGCTGACTACAAATCAAGGGAGCAAAGGAGACCGAGGTTAGAAAAAACAAAAAAACAGGAAGTAGGCACAGTTCAGTATTGTATAGCAAACAAAATGGCAATTTGACTCTGCTTATATATATATTTTTTATTTTATCATTTGGGGAGCATTCAGCTCACTCATGTGCCTTAAATTAAGGCAGGGGACCCCCTTCTCGAGATCGTCTGCTGGCTGGATAAAATCCTTTCCACCTCGCAGGGTCCAGCATTCTTCACAATGCTAGGTTCTCATTGCCAGTGCAAACCAACAACCCTCCTCACCATCCCGTCGGCGTCCGTCTCATCACCCTGCCGTTCCGTTCAAGACCTCCAAGTCTCACTGCTCTCAAGCCTGCACCTCAACCCTGTGGAGGTATTACTGGGTTCTTACTGGGAAGATTATTTTTAGGAGAGTTTTAGCCCATTGCCATCTCATTTAGATCCCCCTTCAGTAGGATACTTCCAAAGCCGTGGCGTTCTCCTTCCATCGGTCTTCACCTGGCTCCTAAATTCATCGCTCCACCCCCTACCTATTTCATTGGGAAACAGTGAATAAACCTTGCTCACGCCAGTTTTGTGGACTTGATTTAAATCCTGTATGCAGCCATTTGAGCACTGCATACAGCTCATTGGTCAGCATGGAGCCATTAATTCTGGCCCAAGTTGACTGAGGTATGACTGATTGAATGTGCCCCAGGTATTGAGTGATACCTAGCTTTCCCCTGTTACCATCAAGGAAATAGCCCATGCTGGTAAAATTCCACATAAGTGTATTATTCCATCATGGTTCCCTAAAGGGACACTATACAGAATAAATGTTAATTGCTTTGTAAGTGCCAGCCCTCTTTGAAAATAATTAGATTCATATTAAAGTTTATAGGAATCACACATTTGTACATTTCAGAATAATGCAGTTAATAATAGAAAATCTAGATTTAGAAAAAAAAAAAAAAGTGTTAAAAACTATTAAAACGGATCTGTCACTTTTTATGATTTTTAATAGTATATATGATCTGAATAACAGAAATAAATGTAGACATCTTGATAATTGTATTTACCAGCCTCCTTTTTTTTTGGATTATAGAATTTTAAGTCAGTTGACAAAATGCAGTTTCCTACAACACCAACATTTAGTGCTTTAAAACCACTTACTCATAAGCAGGCAACCACTCGTTTATTAGTAAGTGATCTTGAATCTCTATGTTCATATCAAGGTAAGGTGAAATATTCTTTCCAAGGTCTATGAAATTAGTAATATTGAGTTGGGTAATAATATCCATAACACAGTATTTGAAAAGTAACACATTATACTTAAATAATTTTATGTGGTTTAAATAAAGTAGTGGTCAAAAACTCATGTTATGGGACATACAATGTACTTATGGATTGGTAAATGTATGAGTAATATGTGCTGGACATAGAATTAATTATATTTGGTCTAGAAAAAAATATTTGCAGAAGCTGTTGCTTACAAAACGTATGATGATTGACTGTAACACGCATGCTTTCTCTTGTAGGGTAAAACTTTATGGCCCAATAATTCGGATTAATGGATTGCACCGTGTTATGATCCTGGCAGCAAGCCCAGAAGCAGTAAAGGTTAAAGTTCACACTGACTTGTTTTGTTTTTGCCTGTCAGACATTTTTGCTTGACCCTACCTGCCATGTGTGTGGTTGCCTAGCTCAAACTACAAGAGTTGGAATCTTAGTTTAACTGTGAAATGTTACTACCATGGAAACTATACCGATGGCCAAAACATAGAAAATCACCCCAAACTTCTCTTAAAGGAACACTCCAAGCATCAAAACCATTACAGCCTGCTGTAGTTGTTGTGGTATCAGGCGCAGAGAAAAAGGGGGATGGAAGCTATAGGGAAAACACTCATAGTGGGGTTAACCCACAATAAACTACCAAGGTAGTAATAACAGAAAAAGAACAATTGAGTGCCCTGAGGAAAATTTGTAAAAATTAACTTTTAATGAATAAGTTAAAAGTGGATATAAATAGCTAGGTTTGGCAAAGAATAATAAGTGGTGATACTCAATGTGCAAATGGTTGCAATATAATATGATATGAGGATTGCAACACTGAAGTAATGGTACCTATTAGAGATTAAAAATAGATACAGCTTATTGGTAACGTATTAAGATCTAAATATAAAAATGGAAAGTACATTTCAAAAGAGTAGCAAACACAGAGGACCTGTTCAAAAGTTTTCAGTGTACCTCTGGTAGATCTAAACTGCATCAATACAATGTTGCAGTATGTAGTCAACTGTGACAAAAGCTATAGTACTTAGTTTGATCTGAAGAAAGTCGTGTAGCAGATAGTACTAAATAGCTTTAACAAAAGGGGGTCTGTGGTCACAGAAACACGGATATAGCTAAGTAGTGGACGTTACCAGTAAAAAAGCTCTAGAAGTCGCCAATAACATGCGATGGCTAATCTGAAAAAGACTGTAAGAAATCCTGGGAACGGATTATCGGTGAGCTAAATATCAGCGACCCATAAACAAAAAGTGACAGTAGGGTAAATGGGAGTAGAGAAAAAATCGTTGCCGCTGATAAATGCATGTGAGGGGGGAAAAAAACCCCACCACCTAAAGCCGCCCGGTTCTAACTGTAGTGTACTACGGGATTCTGAGGGAAGTGTGGACAAGTACGGTCAATAGCCCACACAGCAAGGTGTTGCAAAGAATCACCGATGGCCCCTGACGCGCGCGTTTCGCTCACAACTCATCAGAGTTGCAATCCTCATATCATATTATATTGCAACCATTTTGTATCAGGCGCATTCCCAGTATAAGTGTTCACACAATTTAAGAATAGCTTGACAACTCTGGTCACTGGTAGCATCTGTAGCCTGGAAGCTCCATACTCTGAGCTAGCCTGGTAGTGATGTTCTTGGCCAGTTAGCCAGACCTACATTGCAGGTCTTAGTTTATGGGAACTAACAGAAGTTCCTTACAGGAGTTTTCAGGCTTCAGTGGCGAAGGCGACCAATTCCTGGTTGAACCCAGATCAGTTGTTGGGGTTTGACTACTTACACTGCTTGACAAAGGCCCTGCTGTGGGCCAAAATGTTGCTTTCATCTGCTCCAATAAATATGGTCACTGTGGATTTACCTTGAGTGCCTGGATCATTTATTTTCTGAAAATTACATTGTGAGGATTGGCCAACTGCAAGCCCGGTTGCACCCTGGGATCCAGGAGAGTGTGGTATCCTTTAAAGTAATTACTTACACGGCAAGGACAGCAGGCAGCAGTGATGATGGTGCTTAGTGTGTTCCTTTAAACTTGTTTATGTATACCTCATTATCCAGTAAAGTCCAGGCACAACCAGGGCACATACTGCATTAGTGGAGGAGTTAAAGAAACATTGTTCCTTTTCTTAATGCTGACTAGAATGACCATTATTGACAGGAATACATGGTTGAGTATTTCAGTTACAGGAAAGAAAGAAATAGTCACGTGGATTTCTACATATAATTTTTCATATTTGCATAATATTTTGTTAGTTTTGGGTATTTTTTCCAACTGGTTTCAGTCTTGAAGACTAAGTATAAGTATAAGAATAAGTATTAGTACTGTAAGTCTGATACCAGGAATGGTATTTGACAGGTCAGTTCGCATATTGCAAGACTGAAGATTTAATTAATGGAATTGACCAGAGCTAAGTATGAATGAATAAATAAATGAAGTTTAGTTATAATCAAACATTTAAAGTAGGTTAAGTCTTTTCCAGAACAAGTAGCACTCAGCACTGCGTCTGCTGGGTGTGGAATGAAATCAACACTATAGACTAGGTAAATAAACAAAGTGATATACAACAAAAGGAGAGAGTAAGCGCTAAATAACAAAGTAACCTAATAAAAGGGAATCCCTCAAGACCATTTAAAAAACAGAAGGAGTAGTGAAAAGGAAGTAAGGGCTGCGCCAAAGTCCAGTATCAATAAATAAGAAACAGACCGGAATATGGAATGATCTCAATTAAATCAGATTAAGGGTAACGTGCTTGATCGGGAGTACTGTCCTCTCTTTCTTTTCCAGGCAGATCCACTCCTATGAAAAGCCAAAGCTTAAAAAAGAAGCAAATAGTGAAATAAGTTGAATCCACTGGATACAATATGTAGGAGAGATGGTAATAAACTCACATTTGTAAGAGCTATAGCTAGGTCTAGTTTGAATGGTGTACAGCGGTACAATCCCCTCTTATGGGATATACATTGGACTTCTTCCGTCAGGGGTATGTTCAACACTCGGGAGAAGGGTAGAAAGAGACAGCTAATAGTGCTCTCCGGTTAAAACAATGGTGATTAAGAAAAATAAAATTGTACTCACAAGCAAAGAGCAGGCTAACTGCTCTTTGTTGATAGCATGGATGGTATATCCCCACCTAGGATTCCTTGGAGTCCAGGAAATAAAAATAGTAATCCACAACGCGTTTCGTCTATCAGGGCTTCTTGAAAATAGAATAAAAAATTGTTTAAAAAAGTTAATCAAACAGAAGGTCCCTTGGATTCTGAAAACTAGAAACAGATGAGGGCTCCCCCTATGACGTGTTTTTCTGTGAAATTTGACAAGTTATGTGTATGCATACACTTAGGGAAACCTGCATAGATAATCAGGAGAAGTGTGCATGCACTGTGCAACTTTATACAGTACGGTTGACATGGCAAAGACTTAGAAAATATGCCTCTTCTGGATGTATGTATAACTAGCAAAACCGTAAACGCTAATTAGTATTTGTCATTTACTTAATGTACAATAGGTCTAATATGAGCGGACACCAGGCTAAATATACTGCCGGCTGTTTACTTGTCTAAATTGCATCCATCAAAGTTTTTTTTTTTTAAAGCAGAATCAATAAGAAAAAAATGTTGGTCATTTCGCTCAATCCAGTGTCAGGTAGATAAAGTACACTTTCCTGTTTATTTCATTGTTTGATTAACTGTGTGTTTCAGGAATGCCTAATGTCCCCAAAATATCAAAAAGATTGGTTCTATGACCGTGTTGCAAGTCTGTTTGGTGTAAGGTAGGTATCATGTAAACATTCGTAAATGCTGTGAAATTTTATTTTTTTGTAACCTTTTCTGCTGGCTAAAATGACCATGAACCAAGCGACAGAAAAATCCAGCGGTTGTTGGCAAGCTCAAAAGCTCTCCCACCCCTTCCACAAATCACTGAATGGAACCAGGCTGGGATCTGCTTCTGAGTCAGGCAGTGCAGGACACTTCCTAGTTAACTCATGCCCTGTTCAACTTATTATGAATCAGGTGATCTATTCTTTTCATTTTTTTATTTTATTGCACTGTCAAACAAAAGTGGTTCAAATAAAAAAAATACCAAAAGTCTTTACATCCAGAAAGAGTGTGAACTTAGAAGTAATAAGTAGCCCAGAAAATAAGCTAAATCAAATGAAAAGAAACCTAGCACAATAAGTGATTCAACTCAGATCAATAAACAAAAATGTAAATAATCTACTAACCATAATAACAAATACAAAATAACAAAATGCAATTAAAGTTGCTAGACCGCCTGAGGCTGGTCAAAGTCTGTATGAGTAATTGAGTCATAAACTTTCACGCGCTCCTATGCACAGTCACATACTTATAGACTTAGACATATGTACAAATGGAAACGCTATCCTTAAAGGACCACTCTAGGCACCCAGACCACTTCAGCTTAATGAAGTGGTCTGGGTGCCAGGTCCAGCTAGGGTTAACCCATTTTTTAATAAACATAGCAGTTTCAGAGAAACTGCTATGTTTATTAATGGGTTAAGCCTTCCCCCTAATCCTCTAGTGGCTGTCTCATTGACAGCCACTAGAGGCACTTGCGTGCTTCTCACTGTGATTTTCACAGATAGAGCACGCCAGCGTCCATAGGAAAGCATTGTAAATGCTTTCCTATGCGACTGGCTGAATGCACGCGCAGCTCTTGCCGCGCATGCGCATTCAGCCGACGGGGCGGAACGGAGGAGGAGAGAAGGAGGAGAGCTCTCCGCCCAGCGCTGGAAAAAGGTACGTTTAAACCCCTTTCCCCTTTCCAGAGCCGGGCGGGAGGGGGTCCTTGAGGGTGGGGGCACCCTCAGGGCACTATAGTGCCAGGAAAACGAGTATGTTTTCCTGGCACTATAGTGGTCCTTTAACAGATACACACTACAGACTGACAGGAACACATTCCAAATCATTATTTATTCTTGCATACATTTTGGAAATCATTTTTCAACATATTAAAATATTACAAAATATAATGTATAAAAAATATATTAATATAGTTTAAAAATTACAAAATTAGTGGGCATGATTGCTCCCCAAGTGCACAATAAAGTAGATTAGAGCAAAGGAGAGTGCAAACTGGTGGTAAACCATGACAGCATAAGGGGAAGAAACAGTCAGAGAAACAAAACAAGTCCTCCTCATCCTTTTATGCAGCACGATCTTCCATGCAATGATTGCATGCCTCACAGTACCAAAGCCAAGATTGTCGAGAGGAAGAGGGCAACGTGAATCATGGCAAATATTTGCTGAACAACAGACACTCCAGTAACCCAAGGGTTTTTGCATTCTCTATTAGCCATAATGTCATCCCAAAATCAGTCCACCAGAGAGATCTACACGCTTACCTAAATAGCTTGTTCAGGACACTTGTGTCCAGAGAACATAGGGACTTACTCTTGGAGTACACCGGGATCCACATACTGTCCTGCCTAAACTCTACGTTGCAGGAAAATCTTTAAACAAATCATGGAATCTCTCTGCAACCATTAACTGTAGTATCATTTGGAGGTAGCCAACGAAGCTATCGGTTCATAGGAATGGAGTTATGCACCAGCTATAATCTGGGGCCTCTTGTCCGTTGTTTTGAGATCCTGGGGCCTCTTGTCCGTTGAGCCTCCAAGCAGTTCGCCACTAGGTCCAAGCTTCTCAATGGAGTGTAAGAAGTCCTGTTTGTGACTTGACCGCATCTGCTGGACACCTGGCATGGCTGCACAAATCCAGCAACAGCTGGCTTTATTAAGGTTCCTCTCAAATATGTTAAACTGTACACATGTCTGTTTAAATTGCCTTTTTAAGTTGATCATAATAGGTTTTCTTTTCCAAATGTACACCTGCACATACTCGATGTTCAGAAACCAATAGGAAACTAGCTTCCATCAGTAGAACTACTACTTACAGCACGTTACAGATTGTTTAAATCGTCCATATCAAAACTGAAAAATGAAAAAGAATATATATATATATATTTCTAATAGTAATTCATTGTAAGAGACAATAGCAGTGATTCCTTAGATATACTATGCAGAGTTCTTAGATTAATTAATTTGTTTGTTTACTTTTTACTTAATAACTGTCAGGATTACAGAATGATCCAGCACGTAGAATTGTGTAACACAGAGGACAGATAGGTAACGTATACCGGACCTTAGAATGGTCGGACTACCAAAGAATAGTCAGGAATAGCCGAGGTCAAGGAACACAGAAAGAGACACAATGATAAGGAAAAGCCAGGAGTCAGGGATGCCAGAAAACAGGGAAGTCAAAAACAATGCCAAAGTCGAAATGCTTGAATAACCAGAATCAATAACGCGCTCTCGGACAATCACTAGGGAAACCACGACAGGGCACTGAGCAAGAGGAGAACTTGGCCTAAATACCCCTCCTGTGGATCTGATTGGCTGTAACAGGCCTTTGACCCCAAAGGCAGTTACCAGGTTCCTATTTGCATGATTGCTGCTCAGCACAAACTCTCCTGTCGATTGATTGCTGCTCGGCACAACTTTTCCTGTCAGGACAGTAAATACCATTAACCACATTTTTATGTACGGATGAATACGTGACAATAACTGGCAACAGGTGATACCCTGAGTCTCTTTTACAATACCCTAAAATGGCAATCTCTGGATCCTTATGAGCATTATATTATGGGTACTCGCCAACTACAAGATTTAAGAATAAGAATTATTTCAGATTTAAGCTAACTCCTCACTTTCAGGCACAAATACCTACCAGTTAAGTATGGGAGGATCCTGCTGGCTCCAACAAGTACTTATATGTAGTGATGTACCGAACGGTTCGCCGGCGAACGGTTCCTGGCGAACATAGCATGTTCGCGTTCGCCACGGCGTGCGAACATATGCGCGGTTCGACCCGCCCCCTATTCGTCATCATTGAGTAAACTTTGACCCTGTACCTCACAGTCAGCAGACACATTCCAGCCAATTAGCAGCACAGCCTCCCTAGCAGACCCTCCCACCTACTGGACAGCATCCATTTTAGATTCATTCTCAAGCTGCATGCTTAGTAAGAGGAGGGAAAGTGTAGCTGCTGTTCATAAGATAGGGAAAAGCATAGCTAGGTTAGGGATAAGGGTATGCTTTTTTTGGATTTTTTTTTCTATCTAATGTAAATGCACTTAGTTGTCTGCCACTGCTGCCAGCTTCTGTGTCAGGCTCACAGTGCCCATTTCCCCAGTCAGTGCCACCAATTACATCTGGTGTCACAATAGCTTGGATTTAAAAACAAAAAACTTTTTTCACTGTTATAGATTGAATAGCAGTCAGTTGTCTGCCACTGCTGCCAGCTTCTGTGTCAGGCTCACAGTGCATACTGTGCCCATTTCCCAGTCAGTGCCACCAATTACATCTGGTGTCACAATAGCTTGGATTTAAAAACAAAAAACTTTTTTCACTGTTATAGATTGAATAGCAGTCAGTTGT
>OW240924.1:47733236-47760220 GCA_933207985.1 Pelobates cultripes | reverse complement strand
AGCATTTCTCACACAGGTATTAAGCTGATAAAAATAGTACTAAACACTACACTCCTATCTGGTGTCACATTAGCTTGACCGCGCAGTGCCCCAAATTTGCAGTAAGAGGACCGACCAAGCCTCTTCTTCCATCTCCCTGTTACAAAAATCAATGCCGTGTACGCGACCACTGATAGGAGACGTGGAAGGTATTAAACTGATCAGAACAATACTAAACACACCACTCCTATCTGGTGGCACATTAGCTTGACCGCGCAGTGCCCCAAATTTGAATTAAAGAGGGACCGACCAAGCATCTTCTTCCATCCCTGTTACAGAAATCACTGCCATATCCAGCCACAAATTGTGGAATGTCCAGGATAGTTTTCCAGGGACAAATGTTGTAAGCCTGTTGAGCGAGGGTGACCCCTTGCTCAGATTGGGTGTGCGGTTCCTAAAATGGCTGCCATATACACGTCCACTGATAGGAGACGTGGAAGGTATTAAACTGATCAGAACAATACTAAACACACCACAAATAAGGTTTCTCTCCTGTATGGCTCCTCAAATGATACTTAAGATTAGAAGCGGCTGAAAAGCATTTCTCACACTCCGAACAAAAATATATTTTTTTAACATTCTCTCCACTTTGAGCGAAATGACGTTTGGGAAGAGATTAACATAATTAAACACAGGCAGTAAAAATACAGTTTTTAGCCATACACTGTAACTTTAAAACTACACATCCCATCTTCATAATTACATATTTGGAATCAGCACACTTAAAGCATAAACATAACCAAAAATCAGCCAAATACATCCAGGGGTTAAAAAGTTAGCTGGAGGTCCCTTTATGACCGACCGCAAGCACATTTTCCTGCCCAAAACAGTTCCTTAGATTTGGGCTGTGAGGTCGGTCTATTTCAGGCTGAAAAAACGACTAAGTCCCATCGCCGAATGGGACTTAGTCTCTACAACTGAAATAAAGAAGCTGAAAAAAGACTAGGTCCCATGCCCGAATGGGACTTTGTCTCTGCAGCTGAAATAAGGCTGAAAAAAACGGCTGAAAAAAAGACTAAGTCCCATCACTGAATGGGACTTAGTCTCTGCAGCTGAAATAATTTCCCATTTACTGAACCAAGTGGGAAATAGCCAGGCAGGCACAAAGGGTTTGCACCAGGTCTGGGGACACAGGGGACACCGTCTTAAAGGGGCCGTGTCCCCAACAAGTCTGGGGACACGGCCTTAAAGGGGCAGTGTCCCAATCTTCCTGATGTCCCAAAAAAGGTGTTTAAAGGGCCAGCACCAGTCACATAAAGAGTCCATAAGCCCCAATATGCCCACCGACAGTCTTAAAGGGCCATACACACCAAATAAAAGTGCATACATTTTCACAATCTCCCAGGGGCCATAGTCATGCGGAGGAGGCTGGCAAAGAGGCTTCTCCACAACCCAGGGAAACAGGGCAATTTGCCATTTAAAGGGCCCGTTACAAATAGCAGTTTGTAACAAGGTGTCAATCCATATCGGCCAAGTGACCCGATGTAGGGGGAACAGTCCCTATTCTGCTCTGTGTCAGTGTGTATCAGGGATCCTTAGGACAGGTGTCAATCCATATCTGCCAAGTGACCCTATGTAGGGGGACCAGTCTCTATTCTGCTCTGTGTCCGTGTGCATCAGGGCTCTGAGGACAGGTGTCAATCCATATGTCAAGGTGTCAATATGTCATATGTCAGGTGTCAATCCATATTGATTGTGATTTAGAAATGTTAGGTGATTTCTGCCCTTTATGGATTAAAACCAGACTCTGTATCAACTGTGTAATTTTCCATGGGAGTTTTGCCATGGATCCCCCTCCGGCATGCCACAGTCCAGGTGTTAGTCCCCTTGAAACAACTTTTCCATCCCTATTGTAGCCAGAAAGAGTCCCTGTGTGTTTTAAAATTCGCCTCCCCATTGAAGTCAATGGCGTTTCGGGCGGTTCGCCGGTTCGCGAACATTTGCGTAAGTTCGCGTTCGCCGTTCGCGAACCGAAAATTTCGGGTTCGCGACATCACTACTTATATGGTTAATCTCACTGACAGGCAGTCTCCCTGCTAGTGTAAAATCATAAAAAAATTAAAGGTCCATGTTAATAAAAAAAATTATAATTATATATGTGTATATAAATATGATATATAGACATATATTATATTTACATAATATATGTCTATATATCATATATATATATATAATGTCATACTAAGTGTATTTTTATATTAATATGTACATATATTAATGTAAAAATACACTTATAATTAAATTACACACATATATAGATATATAATAACTATATATATTGTGTATATATTATTATTCTAAAATACAAATAATAAGTAAATTTAAATGTAAAAATATAAAATTTTATTCTAACTGTATTTTGATATTAATCTATATATAGTTATATCAAAATACACTTAGAATGAAATAGTTTATATATATCTATGTACATATAAATAAATAAAAATAATACGAAATAAACATATATCCATATACATAATTACATAAATAATTATATAAATATACACGTAGACTTCAAATATATAAATATGCATATATATTTAAATTCTACATGCGTATTTACGTAATATTTTTACATAATTAAGTAATTTTAATGATTGCAATTTGAGGGACCTTCCTGCCAACCCAGGCCGAAAGTCCAGAGAATTTAATTTGCTAATACTGTAATTTACCCTGTAACTTTCTATGACACCCTAAAACCTGTACATGGGCAGTACTGGTTTACCCAGGAGACTTCGCTGAACACAAATATTAGTGATTCAAAACAGTAAAACATATCACAGCGACGATATTGTCAGTGAAAGTGACTTTTTTTGCCTTTTTCACACACAAACTGCACTTTTACTGATGATATAATTGTTGTGATACGTTTTCCTGTTTTGAAACACTAATATTTGTGTTCAGCAAAGTCTCCCGAGTATAACAGTACTCCCCACCCCCCCCCACCCCACCCCTCCCCCCATGTACAGGTTTAATAGCGTTTTTGAAAGTTACAGGGTCAAATATATGGGTCAAATATTTTTACATTGAAAATGGCCAGGTTGGTTACATTGCCTTTGAGAGCGTATGGTAGCCCAGTAATAAGAATTACCCCATGATGGCATACCATTTGCAAAAGAAGACAACCCAAGGTATTGCGAATGGGGTATGTCCAGTCTTTTTTAGTAGCCACTTAGTCACAAACACTGGCCAAAATTAGCGTTCAATTTAGATTTTACTTTTTTCACACACAAACAAATATGAACGCTAACTTTGGCCAGTGTTTGTGACTAAGTGGCTACTAAAAAAGACTGGACATACCCCATATTGAATACCCTGGGTTGTATACTTTAAAAAAAATGTGTACATGTGGGATGTTATTCAGACATTTATGATAGATAACGATGTTACAATGTCACTATTGAAAGATTTTTAAAATTCATGTTTTGAAACCGCAATATCCTACTTGTACTTATAGCCCTATAACTTGCAAAAATCATGTAAAAACTATTTTTAAACTCAAGTAAAATTAAAAAAACATGTATTTTTTTCAATTTTTCATCATATTTTTTTATTTTTTTTAAATTAAATTACATGAGATTATATAAATAATGGTATGTAAAGAAAGCCCCTTTTGTCCTGAAAAAAACAATATATAATTTGTATGGGAACAGTAAATGAGAGAGCGGAAAATTACAGCTAAACACAAACACCACAAAAGCGTAAAAAGAGGCCTAGTCGCACATGTACAACATCGCAAAAACAGTCCGGTCCTTAATGGGTTAAAGATACTGTGTCCGGTCACAGGGCATTATGTTTTGTTACTACAAGTTCCTTCTTTTAAAAATAAAAGAATGAGACAGCGCTTGGTTAACTTATAGGCAGCAACCTTAAAAGGGGATCCCTCAAACCCTTTGAAATAAGGTGAATAAAAAACAGTAAAAGGCTGCGCCACAATAAATAATAAAAAATATATGTAAAATAGTCCAATGGAAAGTCCAAAAAAGGGAGAAAATCCCAATATTTAGCCTTACAGATAGTCTTTGGTGGTAAGGTCTTCTACTGATATGGTGGATCCACTTGGTATGAAAGATAAAAAGAGAGAGGGACAACCAATGGTGCAGTATGTAAAATTCAAATGTGAATATAAAAGAATAATAGTATAAAACTCACATTTAC
Organism: Pelobates cultripes; assembly: GCA_933207985.1. NCBI lineage: Eukaryota > Metazoa > Chordata > Amphibia > Anura > Pelobatidae > Pelobates > Pelobates cultripes. Next base: position 47,756,023 of record OW240924.1, on the reverse strand, counting down.
CAGAGCTAATATCCAGCTCTGGAGTAAGGCGCCTACAGCGGTTTAAATCCCCGCTTATGGGATATAAATGGGTTCCTCTCCGTCGTTGGTGTCCAATTCTCGGAATAAAAGAGACAACTAATAGTGCTCACTGTATAGTATTGTTGGTAAAATAATAAAAGAATGTACTTACAAGGTAAGAGCAGGCCAACTGCTCTATGATGATAGCTTGGGTGGATTGATCCCCACCTAAGGATTTCTTTAAGTACAGGAAACTTCCAGGGATATTGTCCAATGATTTTTATAAAACCAATAAAAAAAATAATACTAAAAAGCCAGGGTAAAAGGAAAAGTTATGTGTCTTTAAAAAAGTTGATTGGCACAAATAAATGACCAAAAATACTTTAATATGATAAAAGAACACAAATATTAAATATCCATAACGCGTTTCGTCAAAAAAAAGTCTTGTAAGTACATTCTTTTATTATTTTATCAACAATACTATACAGTGAGCACTATTAGTTGTCTCTTTTATTCCGAGAATTGGACACCAACGACGGAGAGGAACCCATTTATATCCCATAAGCGGGGATTTAAACCGCTGTAGGCGCCTTACTCCAGAGCTGGATATTAGCTCTGGTAAATGTGAGTTTTATACTATTATTCTTTTATATTCACATTTGAATTTTACATACTGCACCATTGGTTGTCTCTCTCTCTTTTTATCTTTCATACCAAGTGGATCCACCATATCAGTAGAAGACCTTACCACCAAAGACTATCTGTAAGGATAAATATTGGGATTTTCTCCCTTTTTTGGACTTTCCATTGGACTATTTTACATATATTTTTTATTATTTATTGTGGCGCAGCCTTTTACTGTTTTTTAAGTTCCTTCTTTTGCTTTCCGTTTGTGATCCAGGGTCAGGCTGCAGACCTGGGTGCTTATCGTTATCCTCCTCTCCCTTACACTCTACATGCCCTCTGGCTAAAACTCCCTGAGTAGACTAAGTGTGAGTCCATGATGCCTTCTATTGCTAGAATAGCATGAAGTATGAACCTAAGACTACTATCACTATGGAATATTTGTATAGAACTGAGATGCACTGTTCTGCATATATACTTTCTAAGACAAACTCGAAAGTCATGGGTCTCAGAGTATACTCATGAGCATAAATAGCAGCGAAATCTTGCAAACATTTGTATAGGATGAAAACCCATTTGCATAATGTAAGAGGCCATAATACCTTATTGAAAGACTCTCGCTTTAGAGAACTAAGGAAGTGTGGGGCGGATGTAATAGGTTTGCAGAAAATAAGTTTTAGAAAATATTCCCAGCCATCTCTTTTGCTCAAGGAATACCCAGAGCAATTTCATGCCTTACTCAATACCAAGTCAAGTCTCCATCCTGATTATCCCCACATGTTTTTTTTTCCCCCATCATACCTGCATGTCTGGCTCCTTGGTGATCTGTCATTTTATCCATCTCTTGACTCCTCTACCCACCCTGGTGCTCCTAGATGACAAAACTTAGGAAGCTGTGTGATACTCATACACACCACACCCTGTACCCTAGACTTGAAAGGAATGTACATTTGGTAGATTTTTTTGGAAATCATCGTCTCTTGCATATTTACTGATCTGTTTGTCCACGGTTTTGTCATTCAATGCAGATTCCTGGGAAAGGGTTTAGTGACAGATCGGGACTATGATCACTGGCATAAACAGAGGAGGGTTATGGATCCAGCATTCAGCAAAGCGTAAGTATGTAACATTTTAGGAAGGTGAAATCATTATATCTAAAGAACAATTCCGATTTACTATAACAAAGAATAGGACTGTAACCCAGATCATTTTCTTCGTTTTCATGATGTTTTCACACTCTTAACATGATCCCCTCTCTGTAGATGTTTGTAAGAGAGCATTTGACATTTTTGATAAATTCCCAGAATGTTAACAGCTTGCCGATTCCAATTTCAGTTTGCCAATCATGCATTTTAACACAATCTCTCCTGAATTGAAATATTGTGACTCTTTTGTTGGCATAATGTCCACATGCAGTAATTACAACTAGTTTTCTAAAAACAGACATCTTTATTTTAAAGGACATTTCAGAGTGCAAATATGTAAAGTGTGCTCATCGCCTGGCCTACCTCTTCCCCTAGTTGTATACATTGGGAAGGATTTAGCCATCGTATTCTGAAATATGGTACAAAGGTAGGGCAATAACAATGGTAACCAGTGGAAGCTGCAGGCATTTCATTAGTTGCTTTTACACTTTGTTTTGCAATCCTTATTTATATTGTGGAATAGTACAAAAATCTGCAATGCCAAAGAATCCACAAAGTATTATAATAAACACATATATCATTAACGTTTAAAGAGGTATCAAAATATAAAGCGCAAGAACATAACGATTAAGAACCCAGCTAAAATACTTCTCTCTTGTTCTCTCCCATACTCACACACTCTCAGCAACACCATAATTGCATATATTTCTTAACTCTCGCTTGGGATCCTCCTTCATCACAACACAACACACATTTTTACCATGCTCTGCCGTTCTCCTCTACACACCTGCTGGAAATCTCTCTTATACACATACACCTTCATAAGACACATTAATATGCCGCTCTGTCCCATAATTACGCTATCGCTATACATTGGCAGAGCTTACTAGAACCAACACCTTTCTAATGCACTCTTGTACACTCCAAATTCATGTAGCGCAGATCTGAATCTCTAATTGGGTGCTATCTTGTAAACCACACAAAGAAACAATAGCTAAATTCAAAGTCGGTAACATATCACGATTAAGTTCTGCCCTGTTGCACCCCACCTATTTATGTAGTGCTTCAGGTTTAACACTCTCGTTCCCACTCACGCATAACCCCCATCAACCCCTTCTATCCCAGCCCTGGCATACTAAACAGCGGCCAAGAGGAGTGAGAAGCTGCCCCACACTGGACCCCAGGGAGGTAGGGAGGATGGATGGGCCTCAAAAAATAATCACCCCTAAATCCCTTTCCTCATATGTTGAGGTTAGGACTCTATCAAATATTCTGTACTCTGCCCTTGGGTTTTTACGTCCAAGATGCATTATCTTGCACTTATCCACATTAAATGTCAGTTGCCACAATTCTGACCATTTTTCTAGTTTACCTAAATCATTTGTAATTTGGCTTATCCGTCCTGGAACATCAACCCTGTTACATATCTTAGTATCATCAGCAAAAAGACATACCTTACCATCAAGACCTTCTGCAATATCACTAATAAAAATATTAAAGAGAATGGGTCCAAGTACAGATCCCTGAGGTACCCCACTGGTGACAAGTCCAAGCTTTGAATATGTTTCATTAACTACAACCCTCTGTTGCCTGTCACTCAGCCACTGCCTTACCCATTCAACAATATTGGAATCCAAACTTAAAGATTGCAGTTTATTGATAAGCCTTCTATGTGCAACAGTTTCAAAAGCCTTACTGAAATCTAGGTAAGAAAGGTCTACTGCACCACACTGATCTACAATTTTAGTTACCCAATCAAAAAAATCAATAAGATTAGTTTTGCATGATCTCCCTGAAGTAAACCCATGTTGTCTCTGATCTTGAAATCCATGTGTTTTTGTATGTTCATCAATCCTATCCTTTAACATGGTTTCCATCACTTTCCCCACTACTGAAGTAAGGCTTACTGGCCTATAGTTGCCCGACTCCTCCCTATTACCTTTCTTGTAAATGGTCACAACATTCGCTAACTTCCAATCTTCTGGGACTACTCCTGTTAACAATGATTGGTTAAATAAATTTGTTAATGGTTTTGCTAGTACACCACTAAGCTCTTTTAATAGCTTTGGGTGTATTCCATCAGGTCCCATTGACTTATTTGTCTTTACTTTTGACAGTTGAAATAGAACCTCTTCCTCTGTAAACTCACGTGTAATAAATGACTCATTTATCCTTTTTCTCAACTGAAGTCCCTTTCCTTCATTTTCATCTGTAACTACAGAACAACAATATTCATTGAGGCAGTCAGCTAGACCTTTATCCTCTTCTACATACCTTCCTTGTTTTTAATCGAACTAATCCTTGTTTTACATTTCTTTTCTCATTTATGTATCTAAAAAATGTTTTATCCCCCTTTTTTACTGACTGTGCTATTTTCTCTTCTGTGTGTGATTTGGAAGCTCTTATAACTTGATTAGCCTCTTTCTGCCTAATCTTATAGATCATTTTGTCTTCCTCACTCTGTTTTTTTTTATAATTCCTAAATGCTAACTTTTTGTGTTTAACTATTTTGGCCACATCTGCGGAGTACCACAGTGGTTTCTTGAATTTTTTGCTTTTACTGACAAACCTAATGCAATTTTCTGTTGCCTTCAATAGTGCAACTTTTAAATAATCCCATTTCTCTTGGACTCCATTTAAATTGCTCCAGTCTGATAATGACTCCTCTACCCATATTCTAATTTTAGAAAAGTCTGTTTTTCTAAAGTCTAAAACTTTTGTTTTTGTGTCGTGTGACTCAGTCACTGTTCTTATATTAAACCACACTGACTGATGATGACTGGATCCTAAACTTTCACCTACAGTAATACCTGATACCAAATCTCCATTTGTTAACACTAAATCTAGTATGGCCTCTTTACGAGTTGGCTCCTCAACAACTTGTTTTAGAGACAATCCCAGTAGGGAGTTTAGAATATGTGTGCTCCTGGCACAATTAGCTAATTTTGTTTTCCAATTTACATCAGGAAGATTAAAGTCACCCATGATGATAACTTCCCCCTTCATTGTCATTTTAGCTATTTTCTCAACTAGTAGATTATCTAACTCTTCAATTTGTCCTGGGGGCCTATAAATCACACCTACATGAGTTACTGTGTGATTACCAAATTCTAACGTAACCCAAACAGACTCTATGTTTGCCTCACTAACTTTTATTAGGCTAGATGTTATGCTATCCTTCACATACAAGGCCACCCCCTTTCTTGCCTTCCCTATCTTTCCTATATAAAGAGTACCCTGGTATTGCTATGTCCCAGTGATTTTTCTCATTATACCATGTCTCAGTAACAGCGACTAAATCTACACTATCAGTTGCCATTATTGCCACAAGTTCATGGATCTTATTCCCTAAACTGCGAGCATTTGTAGACATGATTCTAAGCTTACCATTTTTTAACACACTTGCTACAGGCACCTTACTTGATACATTTTTTTAGAAGTATAAGGACCAACTACCCGTTGGTATAACTTAAGAAGTACATCCTTTGCTTTTTTTTATCAATTAATATATTTATATACCTTTGCCATTTATCAAGGGCTTTTATTTTTATAGCTTTCTCCGAACCTTCTATTAGTCTATTACATTGTGCTAACAGCCCCTTATTATTCTTTCTTTGAAAGAGAATAGGTAATCTCTCTATTTGATCTGTGTTCCCTATGTATAAATGTTTTTGGAATTTCCATTGTCCGGATGGGTTCTCAAATTCTATAACAGTTTAAAAGATAATATCAAATTCCAACTCATCAAACTTTTCAATGATTTCAGTACAATAAATCCAATTCCAATAGAAATGCTACAATCAAATATAATACCAGTTTTGAAGATAAAAATAGTTTAGAGGTCTCTAATTATCGTCCAATAGCACTTTTACGCCTTAAGGACACATGACATGTGTGACATGTCATGATTCCCTTTTATTCCAGAAGTTTGGTCCTTAAGGGGTTAAAATGTTGATATCAAATTGTATTCCTCAATCATAGCAGCACAACTGAATATGTTTATTAGGGAAAAAAATCCATCCGGACCAGGTGGACTTTGTTCAAGGAAGGTCCTCAACCTCTAGTATTTGGAAACTAATAGACCTCTTAGAAATAGTTCAACAAAAGAAGACCCCCTCTTCTAACCCTGTCATTAAACGCAGAGAATGCTTTTGACAGGGTTGGGTGGAACTACTTACAGTACTCCTTAATGGCATTTGGCCTAGAGGGAACCATTTTGGATGCAATCATGGCATTATATCTAAATCCAACAGCAAAAGTTGTGGGCAACGGGTATAACTCTGACAAAATATCTAACTTGGGATGCAGACCACATATACCTGGTCAGTTCTTCTGCCCAATGAACAATCCTTTTCCACCACCAGTTTCCTTTCTCTACTGGTTTCTGCTTTTTGAGCAACGGTCCCTTCTGACTTTTTGTAAACCTAACTTTTTGTATCTATACTTTACTGTATTCCTTATGGTGACACAATCATGGTCAAATTTCTCTTACGTCCGAATTGTATTTCTCCCCATAACCTAATGTCTCAATGTTTCCCATCTAGATTGTAAGCTCACAGGGAGGGTTCTCTTCTCCTTTTGTTTCAGTGTCTACTTAATTATCTGGTTAGTGTCAGTAAGCCGATCACATGATGCTCCGATTCATTGGACTGTCATGGGCGTGAGACACATGGAGGGGTTAGGGGGGGAAATAAAACACATTGAGGGGCCGGGGAATGAGACAAATGAAGGGGCTGGGGGAGAATGAAACCAATGGAGTTGCTGGCGGGGAGAATGAAACCGATGGAGTTGCTGGGAGGGAGAATGAAACACAGGGAGGGGCTGGGTGGGGGTTACAGCAGTTTTTGCCCCATGGCCGGTGGCTTCTAGTTACTCCTCTGCTTGTGAGACATTGCAGATCACAAATATTAGTGTTTTATAGCAGTAGAACGTATAATGATGATATCATCAGTGAAACTGCAGTTGTTTGTGTCACAAATGCAAAAAACAAATGTGAACACTAACTTTAGCTAGGGTTTGAGATTAAGTGGCTACTAAAAAAAAAAACTGTATACTTTTGCAAATGGTATGACATAAATGGGATAATTTTCATTTTTGCCATACGGTCTCAAAGACAACATGGGCACAGCAAATAAATAAAATGGGCTAGCCCTATATTTGACCCTGTAACTTTTAAAACTACCATGACACATGTACATGGAGAGCATCGTTGTTCTCGTGAGACGTCACAGCATACATATGTGTTTCATTTCTGTGATATTTAACACGATTATGACTGTCACAGTTTAAAATGTCATGCATACCTTTAGATTGTAAGCTTACAAGCAGGGTCCTCTACCTGTTGTATTGATCTGTTTGTCTTTTTACCAATAGTACAGCGCTGCGGAATATGTTTGTGCTTTATAAATGCCAGTAACCAATTTAAAAAAAATTAAATTCATGCAAAACTTGGAAAAGAACACATTTCTTAATTTCTGACATTTTGCAAGAGTTTTGCAAGGGAAATGAAAGTATATATGTTTTTTGTAGTAAGGGATTGATTTCTTCCTTGTACTTTTAGGCCCCATCTCTCTGTAACACAGCTTCCTCTAACTTTTACAAATTATTATAACAATGCTGCCCCATGGCAGTTACATATACCATGTAGCATTATGCTGTTTTGCAAATCGATTTAATCCACTCATTGCATTACAAAGCAGTTTCCAGAGTATTAGAAACTTTCATTTAGTGGAATGCAATCCCAGTGCTCTTTAGAATTCCGGGTATTTACATGCATCCTTTTAACTATTAATTTATTGTTCTCAATCTATGGATAATTTATTCCACTTTGGCATTTATCCTTCCCAGTTACCTGATTGGATTAATGGCACCTTTTAATGAAAACGCAGAGCATCTTATGGAAGTATTGTCAGAAAAAGCAGATGGTAAACAAGAGATTAAAATGCACGATCTACTGAACAGGATGACACTGGATATCATCGCCAAGGTAAAGTACTCATTATTTAACACTTTTAGTTTCAGAAAGCTATAACCGGTAAATGCATATTCTTTGAGGCTGGGTAGATAAGAGTTGCCAGCTTACTAAAATTTACATCTTTTCAAATAATGAACTAAACAGAGTGTAGACGGCATCTTTACTAAACTGTTACACAAGGAGATTCGGGTGTGAGGGGGGGGAGAGATTTACTAATTATCAACAGTTGAAAAATAATTAGTTAAAACGAATGGTGTGGAAAAGTATAGTAGCATTAATGAATGTTCCGTCAATTTATAGGTGGCTTTTGCGATGGATTTGAACTGCCTTGAGGACAAAGAAACGCCATTTCCCAGAGCAATCTCGGTAATAATGAAAGGTATGGTGGAAACACGCAATCCACTGGCAAAGGTTAGTATAATTAAAAAATGTATTACTATTACTTATTTTTTTTATTTTTAATGATTTTATTTTGTCTGCTATGGATCCGCTATACAAGACTTATTTCCCCTTTTGTTCCACTGTCCGTACCCCCTCTGTTCGTTCCCCAAACAGAATATGTGTGGTCCCCATTTTATAACCCCACGAACACTGATCACCCCTGGCTGTTAACTGCAAATGAGCAATTCGCTCAAGTGCTTTCCCTGGTCGCCCTTCGGATATCCTAACACACGTTCTCTAAGGAATGGCGGCCATTTTGTCTCCCTAACAAAGATAGTGGTACATGGTCGTCAAGTGTATGGAACCCTAGGTCAGCTACGCGATCCCGCGAACGCAGAGATAACTTGTACCACTAAGAAATGTAATGTGGAACACTTACATGGTCCAGAGCTAATAAACCTAGCTCGAGTGAGTATAGCCTTTAGGTCCATTTAGGCGACCTTCCCCTCTCTTGTATTGGTTCTTTAAGTAGATCCCTTTTTCCAATGATGTATCTCAGGATAGAGGGAATAGGTAGAAATAGTGTGATATAGTGTTAAGAAGAAAAGTTAGTATGTGGTAGCAATTATACTCACAAGTGTGGAGCCTAAAGTACAGAGTCTTTTTGTGGTTAAGGACCACACCACCTTCTTTTAGAAGTGCAGGAACTCATGGTATTAAAAAAATGAATTTTATTCTAATATTTAAAACAAAACTGATTCAATATAAAATACAAATATAAAGTCCTTGTATCATCCAGAAACGCATTTCAACTTCTGTTGGCTTCCTCAATCCGGTATAATAGACTTCCTTGTCCCTGTTCTCCTATTTGTACCTCTTCTAATGATTTTGATGTATTCCAACGGGTTCAGTTGCATTCCAAGCCTCTTTCTGGTTTCGACACGTTCTCATTTACCAGGTTATGTCGCATCATATCTGGTTTTTCAGAAATTTTACCATAGAGTTCCAGACTCTATGGTATTCGACCCGGAATGTGTTCCAAAAAATGTCATCCACTGTTTGCACAGTTAAGTTCTTAGTTCTCAGTATGTTAAATTGTCCACAAACATATTCAAACATAGATACAAATAAAAAGAATATATATATATATAATATAAAAAAACAAAAAGGTTCCTTGCACTCACGCTTTTCCTTATAATTGCCGGGTGCCAAAGTCAGCTGGCTGGATCATATAACTTGTTCAATAGTGATGACTGCACTCCTCGGTCTTGATGTAAAATCAATTTTGCTTTATTAAATATACTGTGATAAGGTGAATGGGGTGGTCTGTGAGGGAGTTTATATTTCATCTACATTGTTCAGAGAGGCATATGATCTTTAACCCCAGGTGGAATGTATGTATGTATGTATGTATATGACTTGAATGCATATTTAGTTATGGGCCCCTGGGGTGGAGTATTTGGAGAGAAGGATGGGCCAGTGCTCCACTCCACTATTTACTATTTTCTCTTGGGAGACTAGGTCCAGACCAGGCTTTGGACTGACTCCAACCCACTGCTCAGCTGCAGGTAATCAGCTGCAGCAGTGGGAATAAACCCCTCCCTGCTAGGCAGGTAGGGGAGAATGTTTATTTCTCTCTGGAAGGGCTGGAAGCAGCAGGCTGTCAAAAACGCTGGAGTGCTGAGAGCTGAAAAAGACGCTAGGTTGGTGAAACCACTTCTTGTTTTTGTTATAGATTAAACCCTTGAGAGAGAGGGAACCTGATGTCAGTTAGTGCTCAGACCGAGCTAGGTTTTTGTTTATAGGATTTTGTTACATTTAGTTTTAATTTGCTGCTGTAGCTGTGGTGGAGTTTGACAATAAAACTGCCTGAATTATATGCAAACCAAAGGACTGTGCCTGTTGTTTACCCTAGAGGACCGTGCTACCTGCAGACAACGATCACAATACATTAAAAAAGATTGACGTTTCAGCCCCCCTCTGGGCTTTCTACAGGATCAAAAATTACATACATTAGACAAATACATAACTAAACTAACTTATATACTATAAGAGAAACAAATGATGAACTCACCTCAGCTGTTAATACCTCCCGCTCGGCGTCCCACTGTTCACAATGCGCATGTGCATAACCAGCCAATACAGACTGCTCTGCGGCGTGACAAACCACGCATCTCCTCGGCAACCTGAATAAACATTGCCACGCTACCATGGTGGGCTGTATACTTACACACCAGTCTATTTAAAAAACGATTGGTGCACTACAGCTATTGGAGAGAAATAGATAAAAATTAAGTTCTAAAGCTTCATTATTAGATACATGATGTGTGTATATATATTTATGTGGATAAATGATCTATTATGTTATACTTGACTTAACAGTCTATATGTGTCACTAATCGAAACATAGTAAGTGCACTGCTTAATATTCAGTGATTTGTTGTGCTTATAATGCTCAATATTAGTGTGTTACTTCAATATCCTAACTATAAAGTGCCTAAATTATATAATATAATTATATAATATAATATTATATATATTTAGACAGAGTTTGCACCTGCACTTTATTACAATATATTATAAAATTTAGGCATTTTATAGTTAGGATATTGAAGTAACACACTAATATTAGATCATTTATCCACATAAATATATATACACACATCATGTATCTAATAATGAAGCTTTAGAACTTGATTTTTATCTATTTCTCTCCAATAGCTGTAGTGCACCGATCGTTTTTTTAATAGACTGGTGTGTAAGTATACAGCCCGCACGGCGTCTACAGATCACCATGGCACCGTGGCAATGTTTATTCAGGTTGCCGAGGAGATGTGTGGTTTGTCACGCCGCAGAGCAGTCTGTATTGGCTGGTTATGCACATGCGCATTTTGAACAGTGGGACGCCGATCGGGAGGTATCAACAGTTGAGGTGAGTTCATCATTTGCTTCTCTTATAGTATATAAGTTAGTTTAGTATGTATTTGTCTAATGTATGTGATTTTTGATTCTGGAGAAAGCCCAGAGCGGGGCTGAAACGTCGATCTTTTTTTAATGTATATTTAACCCCTTAAGGACACAACTTCTGGAATAAAAGAGAATGACGGAATAAGGGGTTAATAAAGCAAAATTGATTTTACATCAAGACCAAGGAGTGCAGTCATCACTATTGAACAAGTTATATATATTTATATATCAATATTGCACTCTTAGAAAAAACCTTTAAATGAGCATTTAAACAAAGAAAAAAGGAAAAATAAAAAAGAATCTTTGTAAAAAATATACATCTATACTTATGACTTATTTGTCTTAAAACTAAATATATATATTTTTAATGTTTTAATTAAAATATATATATACACATTTAATGTATAAATTACAGGGGTATTGTATAAAGATAGTAACGTATACATACTTTTAAATGTCCAAAATAAATACTATGGTGTAATATTTATTTTAAAAAGTGGCAGATTTCAAAATCGCAATTCAATCCATATGATATCATGGTATTTAATTTAAAAACCCACTCCTTTTCTACTTTAACTATAATTTTATTAAAGTAAACCCCCCCTACAATCCTTTTGTGTGTTTTTGGAGGTTTGCACATTCAGTGTAGTAGCTGCTACCCTTTTGAAAAATATTTTTTAATCAATATCAGTTTTTAACACACACACCCCTTTTTCTAAACTTGTACCGCTGCCCGTTCAATTTCTAGACCAGTTAGGAGAATGGCGTTAGGGAGAAAGGAATTAGCGAACAAGGGGAGCATTTGCTTCCCTAAAGGAGCCCCCAAAAGTAGACTGGCCATTGAATCTTTTCCTGTGGAACTGTTTTGGGCTATCACCTCATGGCCGGTCCAAACTTTACCCGAATGGCGATTACGTTCTACTGGTATTTGGACAACTTGGGCGTTCAGATCCAAGCTATTCGGGGATATAACTTTTGTGGAGTTCCTGTATAATTTTGATATGTTTTGGGGTGTTTTGTATGATTTTGTATTATTCCCTGTGACAGAGAGATAATTGAGTTAGCCTGCTACAGACACAATTATCTCCCAGACACAGAGGCGCCTAGGAGTGACTTGTACCTTTTTCTATGGAGACCCCGTGCTGGGAGTCTGTGCATAAAAATCAGAGTGTGGCCTAATAAACCTCAGTTGACTCCCAGAACTGTGTGTCGTCTAGTTGCTGTGGGGAAAGGGTTGTAATAACAACAACGCTTCTTACAACTTCGAGGAGGAGATACGGTGGAGATACCTAGTCGTGGTATTGGAGCACCGCTACAAAGTCAAAGTCAATAGTAGAAAAGTATTTGTATTTAAAGGGAAAAAGTACTTCTGGTATCAGAGGTCTATTTTCTGTTTAATTTTGTTACATATTTCAACTGCTGACCTGTTGAGGATATCAGAATTAACCATCCTACAAAGAATTATTTCACCATTACGACATATTTGGGGCTATTAAGAAAAACCAGGCAATCAAGCTTTTGGAATTATATTTAAATCTTTCATAAATTGTTGGTCTTGTATTTTCTCCCATTGCCATTAGGCACAACCTGTATTTTATCTTGTGAGTTCCTCAGTTTACCTGTTTTGGGTTTGAGGGTATCCCAATCATCAGTGTTTGCTAACCCCGAACTAGCGCTGTTTCTACCGACTTATTTCTATTTCTGGATATGAAGTTTAATTAATTTTCGTGCTACAAGAGTACTTAATCATAAGTAGAAGCGTATAATAAATTAGCAAGATTTGTGGATGATCACACCTGTGGTTTTTTCCCCCACCAATTAACACCAACAAAACAAACTGATTTGGGTAAAATGCGACCCAGACGACTGTAATAATAAGTAAGATCCATGCATAAAGTTAAAGGAACACTATAGCATTAGGAATATAAATATGCATTCCTAATGTTATGTTGCCCTGTGAATGTTTTAAGTGCCCACCCTCTCTTCCATCAGTCATCAAGTCGGACACTAGTGTACATGCATGGCAAATCTCTGCGCTGTGCCAATCCAGTGGTCTCTATCTTTGATAAATGCATTATTATTAAGGTTGTATTCTTTAGTAGATTCACCTTTAGGACATTAAAAATGTGGATGCAGAATGGAAATCATAAAGCTTGTCCACAACTAACCACAGTCTTGTTTCTTTCTAGTATATGCCAGGAAAGCGAGCATTTATTCGAGATGTCAAGGAAAGTATCGGATTCCTCCGGGAAATGGCAACAAAATGCATAGAAAAACGACGTAGGGCTATAGAAGATGGAGATGATGTGCCTGACGATATCTTGACCCAGATCTTCAAAGGGGCAGGTACAGTGTGTGTCCAATGAATTGAGTGGTGCAAAGACTCAAAACCTTTCCGGAAATTGACGTTAGTTAAAATATAGCTAATATTCTTGATTTTTTTTTTTTTTTATTCCCAACCCCCAATCTCTCTTTAGAGGGGAAACCCTATGGTACAAACACCTTGCCCATTTTGTTCATTCATTCTATGCATCCGATAGATTTAACCTGTTTATTCATGTTTTTATAATTGTATATGCTGTTATATATCTTGTTTAATACTGATATATTTGAGACATCACCTTGAGCATATTTAAAAGACCAAACCCTACCCCAAAAGCACTTTAGGTTGCTGAAGTGCTTTATGGGTGAGGAGTACCCTAGCTTGACCCCAGTTTATAAAAGTGCTGATTTCCATGATAAATCAGCACTTTTATAAATTAACTAGGGATCTTCCTTCTGTCTGTCAATCAAACAGCCAGGGAGGATTCCTTCCTACTTCCATTAGCTCTCCTCAGCCTTTCCCTTCCCTTACAGACCTGAGATCAGCAACTCAGCTCCAAACATGCAAGCATGTGAGCTGACACACACGTGTTCTCAATGAGAAGACTCTTGTTATTTTCCCTGTGAAGATACTGAAAGTCTCTTCCGGAAAAAAGGGGAGGGCTTACACCTGCTGCAGTCATAAGAACTACAGTGTTTGTAAACTTTTTTACACTATACTCCCAATGAATACATACATAAAAATATTGTTGTTTCTCTTTTTGCAAGTGGGGAGTGGCCATTTAAGTATCATAATTGACAACCAGATACTCCTGTTTTTGATTATGAGTCCTATATCTTTCTGTTGTCCCTAGTTCAATGTTGACTTGTTTAACCCCTTAAGGACACAACTTCAAAAATAAAAGGGAATCATGACGGGATATTTCCGTCATGTGTTCTTAAGGGGTTAAAAGGAATAAATGGTGCACTATTGATATGTATAACCTGCATCCTCAACTCTGTGTATCTTACTCATGTCAGATGTTGAATCTTTGAATGCAATGCACTGCAAAAATAAAGATAAAAAAAAAATAACTAATAAAATATATAACTAATATCTCAGGCAAAAAGACAAATGAATTAGAGGCAGGTTAGTTAAAATAAAACATGAAAAGTTTGCTTCAGATTTGAACATCCTCTATAGTAAACATTAACTAGTGCATGCGGCCTCTCATGCGCTCTAACTTTAAAAGCACCGTGAAACCTTCGTATCGGCCTTGCGTATAGGTGTTTCAGTGATTAATTTTAAGGTGTCCTGTTTGTGTTTATTTTATTGATTCATTTGCCAGCTTGTCTTCTACAGAGTGTGATCAAATCATCTGTTTCTTCTTTCCCATTACTTCACAGCTCTGGAAGAAGAATTTGATCCAGAGACATTAATTGACAATTTCATCACATTTTTTATTGCAGGTTTGTAAAGGGATATTTTGTGGCTTTGAGATTCATGCATAGCTGACAACAAAAGAGTGATAAACATATATACATATCTTATTATCCTCTCGGAATGTCCATCCGAATGTTACAAAGAAAACTTAATGTTGAAGCTATTGTGGGAGAGGGAAGGGGACCAAACCTGGACATCTGCAAATAGATGAGGCTTGCATTGCATCCATTTAGTATCTCTTGTAGTTCCCATAACAATTGCCAAGTGTGCCATAAAGAAAATGATAACTTGACACAGAGACGTAACTAGAGAACTCGGGGCTCTGGTGCAAGACTCTCTTAAGGCCACCCTCCCCTATAGAGCAGAGGTGGCCAATAGGTAGATGTTTAGTGGCAGTACAAATCCCATGATGCTTTACCAGCTGTGGATTGACTAATTACCCATCTTTGTCGGGTTTTACTTGTTTGCCATATCTGTGAAAGTAGCCCTGTTTTTGTATATATGTGTGAATATTTGTGTATTTTGTGTTTAATGCTGATGTGTAAATGCAGAGGGTCTGTTTGAGTGATTGTGTTGGTTTTTAAATGCATAAGGTGTGTGTTGGTGTTTGAATGCAAGGTTTTTATATTGTGTATGAATGCGTAGGGTGTGTTTATCTGGAGTGCTTGTGTGTGAATGCAGGGGTGTGTTTGTGTGTAGTGGTGAGTAGTGGTCACTGCATTTTTCACTGGGGGATGTAGGAAGAGACTGGCACTAACTCTATGCAGTGCAGCAGCAGGTGAGTGAATTACCTGTGGACGCACTGCTTGCTGCTTCCATGATGGTGGGTCCCACTTGATAGGTGGAACTCTAAGGTGGATTGCAGTTGCAACATTTGTTACCCTGGTAGTTCCTCCACTGGGTTAATATTAAAATTTTGATGGATATTGGAACAAGTGGGATTTTAAATATGTCAATATTATAATAATATTACACTATATTTTTGATTGTCTTTAGAATTTTAATTCATTTTAAATGGGCATTTGTAGGCATCATAGTCACTTTATCGCATTAGAGTGGTTTTGGTGCTTGAAGTACCCAGGCCTTATCCACATTTCGGTGTTAAAGTATTTTCGAATAGTTTAACGGTGAACTAGGATCCATACAGACCAGCCACCTATGATGGGGGAATGGGCATGGCAGTGATACCCTCTGCCTTATTTCATACCAAATTATACCAGTGATAGCAGCTGATCCGCTTCTATTCCCTGGTCTGTTTTGGGGTTTCCCCCCCCGATGGATGGTCAATCCCTACTTGCCCCTCCCCTCCCTCCCCGTCCTCTAAATTCTCTTCCTAATTCCATACCAACTCTACAAGCCATATTTGATAACACCCAGTAAGTAAGGCAGTGCGTAGGTTATGATGTACGTCCTAGTCAGTGCTTGGGTTATTTTCAAGCTCCAGAATGCATTTAACGATGAGTAATCTGACCCACATCCTGCAGTCATTATAGTAATTAGATGTTCTGAGGAGACTCCTTCACTGCAGATGAGTGCATCCTGTGGGCCACATTGTGTATTACATGTTTCTTGCAAATCAAAGCTGTCCTTTCTAAGGAAGAGTAGTGTTGATTTGATAGCGACATTCGTGACAACTTTTTGTTCACAAGTTGCCTGTCCCCGGAACCTTGATAATTCCTATGTAATTGTAAATAAATGTATTGTCACAAAAACTGAATTTACTAATTAAATATTTATTTTTAGGCCAAGAAACCACAGCCAATCAGTTATCATTTGCAGTTATGGAACTGGCCCGGAATCCAGAGATACTGGAAAAGTGAGTCTCTATAAACTCTCCCAAAATGAGAGAATTGCTTGAAAGGTTTGAACAAAATATCTTAAATATAAAAACCGTTAAAAGCTATATAACAATTGACTATTCTTAGTTAAACTTTCAAGATTCAGGTATGATAATATTGGTGTTTGCTCAGATGTAAAAAAGCTTTGACCCTCGAAAGCAACAACTAAAATTGCAAAGGAAAATCAGTATCGTAAAATATTGCAGTCCACGACACAACTTCACAAACTCCGAAGTCAGATTTTCCAAAACATGCTAGTGCCACCTAATTTTACTTTCTCCAATCATATTTTTATTGTAGGGTAAAAGAAGATTACATTGTAGTATTAAATGGACTCTATAGGCACCCAGACCACTTCATCTCATTGAAGTATCTGGGTGCATTGTCCATGTTACCTGAAAACAGCACTGTCACCATCCGGAGGGAGGTAAAGATGAAATGTATTTACCTGAATCTGTCCCTCGCGAGAATAGCAATCTTGATCCAGCAAGCCACTGAAGCACCAGGAGACAACATCACTGCCATAATCTCGCACATGCGCGAGGGTCAGCGGTGTATTTACAGGGAGGCTGACAAGGCATGGCCACCTCAGGGCCCATGATGCTGGCATGCCCTGAAGTTGTGGTATGCGCAAGGGAGCATTCTCCCCTGAGCTCTTCCCTGCTCAGCTCCCTCACGCACACAGCAGTGATGCTGGAGCTGGAATATGACGTCACTCTGGCTCCACTAAGAGATGCACAATATGAGCTTGCCTAACCGTCCACCTGACCACCTTCCCCCCGTGCCTGCCAGCCCAGCCAGTCAGCAGCAACGCCACTGGACCCCAGGGAAGAATCCACTCCAGTACTGCGAAAGGTAGAGAGGCTGGGTGGATTGAATTTAAAAAAAACAAAATGTACAAAATTGTGAGTGTGAGTGTGTGTCTGTTTGCGAGTGTGTCTGTTTGCGAGTGTGTCTGTTTGCGAGTGTGTGTCTGTTTGCGAGTGTGTGTGTCTGTGAGTGTGTTAGTGTTAGTGTGTGTCTGTTAGTGAGAGTTTTAGTGTGTGTCTTTTAGTGAGAGTTTTAGTGTGTGTCTTTTAGTGTGTGCCTGTTAGTGAGTGTCTGTTAGTGAGAGTGTTAGTGTGTGTCTTTTAGTGTGTGCCTGTTAGTGAGTGTTAGTGTTTGTGTCTGTTGGTGAGAGTTTGTGTGTGTGTTAGTGAGTGTGTGTCTGTCACTGATAGTGTATATGTTTTTGTCAGTGTGTGTGTGTGTGTGTGTATCTGTCCCTGAGAGTGTGTGTATGCATGCATCAGCATGTGTATCCATGTCTGTCAATGTGTGTATGCGTGTCTGTCACTGAGAGTATGTGTCTCAGTGAACGTTTATGTATGTTAGTGTGTGTCTGTCAGTGAATGTGTGTGTCTGACACTGAGTCAGTGAGTGTTGTATATGTGTGTTTGTCAGTGTGTATCTGTCAGTGAGTATGTGTGTGTCAGTGTGCATGCGTGTCTTGTCAGTGAGTGTGTATGTGTCAGTCGGTGAATGCATGTCTGCCAGTGAATGGTTAAACAGTGTGTGTGACAATAATTGTGTATCTGTAAGTACATGTATGTCAGTGCATGCATCAGTGAGGGCGTGTGTCTGTCAGGAAGAGAAATTTGGAAGGGGTGGGGGGAATGCCCATGTTTTGCTATGCCTAGGGCAGCACAAAACCAAAATACACCACTGGTGAGGGTACAGCATTGAGGCCCAGGAAATTAATACCAGTGGTATATCTGATAGTTACAATAAATCTCTAAAACACCTGTGTGGTATCCCCTATACCAACACCAAAGATACATACAATACAAACACAATGGGTGGAGCAAATATTATACTTTCCTCTCTTCTCAACGAATTCAACAATGCTGTGGAGACAGAGAGGTATACAAATAGTGCAGATAACTCTAAATTACAATGCAAAAATAACATATGCAAGGAAACACTCACACTCACAAAATTAGAGCCAATATTAAACCTGGCTCTGGTGTGGATGGCCTTAGGATCTTTCAAGGGTGATCCAAATCCATTTCGCCTAACGTGGCTTCCTCAGTTGGCTGAATTCTTGTTTGTAAGTCCATACAGGTCTTTAAATGTTG
The DNA here is from genome assembly GCA_933207985.1 of Pelobates cultripes. Lineage (NCBI taxonomy): Eukaryota > Metazoa > Chordata > Amphibia > Anura > Pelobatidae > Pelobates > Pelobates cultripes. The sequence goes on along the minus strand of OW240924.1, from coordinate 47,737,232 downwards.
TGTATAATCCAAATTTGCAGGGTTTTTTACCACACATTCCTCCGTCGGCGTTTCACTTCCTGGTTCCGGTCACATGGAGCCTCAGTATTACTGGAACGCATAACACTTCCTGGTTTCGATCTCCGGCGTGAATGGAACGCATCGTGTGTTCCATTAGAGTGACGGCACACCTCCAATTTCCTTATCTGTGCACTCTGCATGTGTGGAACACACTCTGCGTTCCACCAAATTTGGAATCCTTTGTCCTTTATCAGTCTCTTAATTTATATAATAAAAACAGTCTCTATAAACACTATACTCCTATAAATTGTTCAACAAAATAATACATATTCTTGACATAAAGTATACATTGATATTAGCTGATATAATTAGAGGGATAAATAAATTAAAGATAAATTAAAGATTAATTATATCAATAAAACCATCATTTTACATCTTAAAATAACACTATAGCTACATAATATAGTTCTTTATATATTACAAAGTCCTTTTATCTATGAATGCAAATTTTTAAAGTGACAGTGCGAATTTAATTTAGATATTGCTAAGTTGTGTGTAATTTAGTAGTGAATCAATTTCTATCGTTTTAGGTGGACTCTCGATATCATCCCACTTCACACAAAATTCTAAAAGTGAGGTAGTAAACCCAGACAGATATTATTTAAAGTGACACGTTGCCTAATTCAATATTCTTATTAAATAGTGTAACAGCACCTTTTTATAAATACAGAGAGGGAGGGGAGGGGATTTGGGAGAATATATAAATAAAAATAAATAACAAAGGGTTAAAAAAAAGACTATAAAAATATAAATATTACTATCAAAAATGACACAATTCAAAATCTTGATTAAGACCATGTGGGATGTTCTAAAATTGTAAATACATTTCATCTCCTCTTTGTCACGTTTTCATCCGCTTATAAAAATGTGGTTAATGACATTTCCTGTCCACACAGGAAAAGTTGTGCCGAGCAGCAACCTAATCCACAGAAGGGTTAATGCTGAGCAGCAATTATGCAAATTAAACCTAGTAACTGACTTTGGGGTCAAAGGCCGGTTACAGCCTATCAGATCTAGAGGAGGGGTATTTAGGCCCAGTTCTCATCCTGCTCAGTGCCCTGTCGTGGTTTCTTTGTGGTTGTCCGAGAGCGCGTTCCTGTTTATAGTTTTCTACCTGGTTTTTGACTTTGGCTTTGTTTATTGACTTCTCTATATTCTATTATCCTGACTCCTGGCTTTCCTCATCGCTGCGTCCCTTTCTGTGTTCCCTGACCTCAGCTAGTATTTTTGACTATTCTATGTACGTTAAAACCGGCCAGGTACCCGACAGGGCTGTCCCCTTTCACCATTGCTCTACTTGCTGACTATCGAGCCATTGGCTGAGAATATTAGGAATAATAAAGAGATCCATGGTTATAAAATAATGGATGAGGACCAAAAAATTAGCTTATATGCTGATGACATTTTAATTACTCTTACAAACCCTAAAAATTCTTTAGAACGCATAATGCAAGAAATAGAGCGATACAGCCTTATATCAAATTATAAGTTAAATACAAATAAATCTTTGATATTAGATGTTAACCTAAATAAAAAGATACAACAAGAGATTAAAAACAAATATGATTTTATTTGGGTTAAAGAAAGTATGGATTACTTAGGAATTAAAATAACCAGAGAGACAAATAAGATCATGGAAGTAAATTTCCTAACATTATTATTAGATCTCAATAAATGGTTAAAAGATCGTAGAAACCTAGAGATTACTTTTTGGGGGCGAATAAATGTTATCAATTCATACGTTATACCAAAGTGGAATTATATGTTTCAAATGTTACCTCTCCATATTCCAATCCATTGGCTTCAATTAATACAAAGAAGTTTTACTCAATACATCTGGAAAGGCAAGAAGCCGAGATTGAAACAGTCAATATTAGTCCAGAAAATATATAAAGGTGGACTTGATTATCCACTCATAATGAATAATTTTAAAGCAGCTATTATTCTACATGTTTATAGAATGCAAATGAAAGAAAATAAAGATGAGGGATGGTATAAAATGGAATTGAAGGCAGGAGAAGTTTCTAGCTTAGATTGTTTAATTTGGAATATAAATAAAATGACAAAGAAAAAAGAGTATGCCAGTATTATTCTAACTCAATTATTGGAAAATTGGTTAAAAATTAAAAAAGTAATGAATATAGAAAAAAAAGTTCCAAGTTATTTAGAGTTAGACATTGTAGAAAAACAAGTGGAAGATTTAAACCTAAATAATTGGAAAAAAGTAGGGATCACGACTCTGGACCAATTATTGACAGAAGGATCAATTAAAACCTTTGCTCAAATAACAGAGATACATAATCTCCCTCCTAGAGAGGTGTTTAATTTTCTAAGACTTAAAAGCTATATTAATACACATCTTATAATACCAAAATCTAATCTAAGCAATTCGATAGATTTATTATTTACATCAAAAAAAGTCAATAAACCACTTTCTAAAGCTCTAATACTAATTAAATCAATAGCTAAAGACACAAATCCTACTGCCATACAGGCTTGGAAACAAGACTTGAATATCGATATAAATCTGAATCAATGGGGTTCTTCAATGATGGATGTTAAGAAGAATATACATTCATTAAATTTATTAGAAACGCACTTTAAAGTTTTAAATAGGTGGTACTTAGTACCAGCTAAATTGAATAAAATTTACCCTCTAGTAAATCCTATCTGTTGGAGATGCAATAGTATTAGAGGCAATTTTAGACATATTTGGTGGGATTGTTATAAATTAAAAAATCTCTGGTTGAAAATGCAGCATTTTATATCTAACAATTTAAAACTCGAGTTGATAATCTCTCCAGAGGTAGTTCTACTTCATCTAAATTGGCCTCATATGACATATGAATTAAAAGCAATTCTTATACATCTGTTTTTAGCGGCTAAAATAGTAATTGCGAGATGGTGGAAAAGGGATTCAGAAGTCCCTTGGAAGAAAGTCAAAATTCAACTCGAGTTTCAGATTAGAATGGAGCTGATGCTAAGTAAACAAAGATTAAGCAATAAGATTTCTGTTTGGTCAAAGTGTATTGAGATGATTGATGTATAAAATAATGTCGCTCAATTAGTAGTAGAATAATTCCATGAACATTGTAAATAATTATGAGACTTATCTAAATGATATTACCACTCTACTATGGAAGTCTTTTCGATGTATTTTTCTTCTCCCTCCCCTATTTTGCTGCTGTGTTGTTTTTTTGTATTATAAATGTATATTTGTATGATATTTGTATTTGTATGACATATGTATTTAATGAGATTTAAAAGAAAAAAATTTAAAATAAAGATTAAATATTCAAAAAAAAAAAACGGCCATTCTAAGGACCGGTAATACGTTACTTATTTGTCATCCGTGCTATACAGTTCTACGGGCTGGATCAAACCGTAATCCTGACACTCTTCTCCTATTCTCTTATTAAACCCCCCCCCCCCTCAAATCTTTCTGTACCAATTTAATTGGGCAAAAGAACATATTTTTTGGGTCATTTTTGTGATGGATTTGCGCGTCCTAGCGAATATTTCTTTTTTCACTTAAATGGTCCTTCGTGACCTAAAAAGGGTTGTTGACTTGGACCTGAGTGTCCAATGGTGCTACACTTGATACTCTGTCGTGCAACCAATACAAATCTTATTTAGAAAAAAAACAAAACACTTTCTATTATTTTCATTTAATATTATTCCATAGTTCTAACACCAGGGCCGGACTATGCCCACCGGGATACCGGGAAATTTCCCAGTGGGCCGCGGCACCTGGGGGCTGCGCTGACACATGGGTGGCCGGTCCGGTGGCACACTGAGAGGGGGCCGGCCGCGTTCGAGGCTGGAGCCGCCGGGCCGGGTGGCAGCTTGGCCGGTACGGCGGCACTCCAGTCACTGATGGCTGAAGGAGGAGGAGCCTGTCTACCATGCTCCCGGAACCGCGAGGGAGCATGGTAG